>JAOEJI010428518.1:0-16812 GCA_025448255.1 Umimayanthus chanpuru
CCCCCCCCCCCCCCCCCCCCCCCCCCCCCCCCCCCCCCCCCCCCCCCCCCCCCCCCCCCCCCCCCCCCCCCCGCCAAATCCGCTGGTTTTAAATCTGGAAAACTGAAACAAATCATGGCCGCAATGTTGACATGACATCATGTCTGCCATAATTCTACTTAAGTTTTAAAGTCGGTAGCTGAATAAGACAGTTGCTGAAATGCTCCTCCTGGTCAAACTATTGAAAATTGTGTCATTATTTTAAAATTCATCGAACACAAACTCCCATTTCTAATCCTGCCTTTGGCCTGGTGCAAAAAGAACAAGGGTGCTTAAATCCTTGGCTAAAGCTTGGTAGGATTTGTATAATATTGGTTGTTCGGTCTTTAAATATTGACATTTCTATTGCTTAAATTAAAGACTGAACTCGGTAAATAATATTAAAAAGAGAAAAATCAAAAATAGTCTGTCACGAACAGAACATTGTGTAACGAGCCTTTGTTTGCCCGCAGTCACGTACATTTCAGAAATCACTCGTGTTGTCACCATTTCGATATCTATGGTAAATATTGCCATTTTTGAGCTGACTTGAGAGTATCAGTGTAGTGAGTACACTCAACATAAACTGTTATTCGTTTGAGTTATAATTCAGGAAAACAATCTCGGGTTATTTTCCTGGCTTGCTGCTTTCCGCACGAGTGGTCAACAGCCCTCACGTGATCCTTAATGGCTGTACACATGTTGATGGCGTTATTCGGTGTCAATACGGTGCGCGAACTCGTAAATGCCCGTTGTCCAACCAATTCAGTTCAGTTCAGATAGTTTATACACGACATTCAAACCGCACAATCACGGAAAGAATAGAAGCTCAGCTTTACAATCGCGTTAACTTTTGAGGTATGTTCTAAGATATGATGTTTTCCCAATATATGCTTTCAATTTCGTTGTGCCATTAGGCATTACCACAACTACATGTATTTCCAGATCGGACTTATTTTTGTCCAGTACTTGGTACTATCTTGTTGACATTTTGTACAACTACTTCTCAGTTTTTACAGTTCTGTTAACAGTGACACATCGAGTATGATTCGGTTTGAAACATACCCAATTTAGAAATTTGTTGGGTCTTTGCTGTGGAAGAATTTGTGGCTTCTGCCCTTCAACGCACAACTACTAGTCAATGTCTTACCAAATGCCGTTTCCTCTGTGTTTACTGATTTCACCATGCATTTTTAAAACATTGTATCTCCTTGTTACTGAACTGAACAAGACTTCTAACTGACCACACGGTTACACTTCCATCCTGTACTTCTATTTGACGTGGTCCAAAGAAAGTCTGATTGGATTTAGAAACTTAACAGCCGGAAGATTGATTGTTTTGCGGTAGGTCTTTTGAAAACGTATTTAGCGTTATTTTGTTTTGGGTATTTGAGACAGCCAGCGCGACAATGACTGCAAAAGGAGCTGTCCCTTTATGGATGCATTATTCACTTTTTACAGTTCTAATAGATTTTCTGTTCTTCGTGGTTATTCAGCCCCGGCCGTTGTTATTTGTATATGCGTTTGATTTTTTAGTTCTTTCTAAGTTGTATCGCAGTAACCAACGGTATTACGTATGGTGCACGTATTCGCTTATTAGCATTCCTCGACGTTGTAGCTGACTTCTATACATTAAGTGTTTTAAAAGTACTTGCTGTATATGTACTATAAACACCTGACAAACTGGGAGCTGGCATGAGGGAATGGCAGGTTACTTGCCCGTGCGCTTGGTATGGTGCTCTTAGGTCGATGTGCCATTCCATTTCCAACTCGTTCTCACTGCTAACTCGCCGAATGTCAGAACATTTCAATAGCTTTGCTGTTCATTCAGCAATTACGCAAACTGTTTATTAATATAAGTATGATTTTTCACACGAAGTCATGAACTGACCGCTCATAAAGTGACAAGAATGTCCTTAAAAGTTTGAAACCCCTTTAAATCCGTTCCCCCCACAAGCCAGTACCGTGCATTTGTATTTGTTAATTCAATTCTAATTTTCAATCGACGATCATGATTATGAAAAGCGTGGATGTGCGCGTGAATATAAGAACTGCGTGGTTACTGGGTAATATAGTTATATATCACGAACCGACGAAAACATTTGCATTTTACATCATTGAGTGACGTTGTAGAGATGAACTGGTAGTATTATAAAAGACAAAATTTGTAAAGAATTTTTGGTTCAACAACCTTACCTCGTTTAGCAATATTAATAGAAACGGTCAAGATTAGAAAAATAAAATCACCCCTGATCCTCGCCTTGTCACAAGTACAGCACAGCACTGCACGCGCAATGAACTATCAAAACTTATCATAAATTGCTACAAATAAACAACTGATCAATATGCTTTAATCTTTCCTGATTCTTCTGCCAAACGAATGTCAACAGTTGCCACTGGTACATAGTACTGTCTGCTAGTTAATTCATGGTGCCTCTCATGCTCCATGTACTGATGCACTGGATGTAGTGAGACAGACTACGGAAACTCGAGAACCCTGATGTTATCTCCTTCACTTCCTTCGACATCCATGCCATCGAGCATTCCGAAGATTTGTCCAAATATAATGCTTCTTCGGAGAAAAGGATTGTGTTAGTTTTATTATTTGTGCTACCAAATGAATTGTTCAAAACTGATTGTGTTAACGAATTTTGTCAGTGTATTTTAGTCTCTGTTCAGTGTTTAAAATAACAAACGAAGCAGCCTAGCGAAATGCCAGTTGTATATGTGTTCTATCATGAACGCATGTTTATTCTTGAGTCTTGGCAATGAATGTTTGCGTAACGACGTCTTCAATATTCACTTGTTTTAGTCTGTTCTGAACTATGCCCGAGACTGTTTAATAAAGACCATGTCAAATTTGCTAACAATTTTGAAGTCTAGCTTCTTCCATGACAAGAAAATTTTAACCGAAACAGTCGAAACACTTATAGCTGGAGTTGGAAGTTTCTTTAATATGAGAGCATTCATGCCCGTCACTTCTATTAAAACGGACAATCGTTTTTAAAACTTTGTTGATTATTAAAACCATAACTACTGATCTGCCTTTCAGTTTTCTATGTTGCAATACTCGCTTCAGTACTTTATAAAACACCAAGTTTAAGAGAAAGATTTAGACTACTTTAATAGTTGTAGTAAGCTGTAAATTAAATTTTCAAAAGCTCAAAAACTCGAGTGTTGCAGCGCAGCTTGCGCCGCCTAACGCTACGCTCTGGATTGAAATACACGACAATACACAGAACCCGAGTGAGGCTGGTGAGTCAGTATTGTTTCAAAATGGTCATGAACTTAACTCATTCGTTTCATCCTTGGGCAAATTTGCTATAAATCTGCTTTTCGATAATCTGCGTATCAATAGAAGGACGTCTTAAGAAATCGATTATTTTCGTTTCGTTGTTTTCTCGTTGAGCTATTGTATACTATAGATTTATGTATTTTTCCAATATCAGTTAAAACTTGCAACTACTGACACTGCTCTGCCGCGCGCGTTGAAGACAATTGAAAAGGCCGAGCCATAATGCCCGAGATAATAAAATGTTAACACTCGGTAAGAATATGGTACGTACAACATTCAAGTCAATACGTAACTACTTCAATTAGTACTAGAATAATTATATTTGGTAGTTTTAGCGCTGTGCCTGATCCAGCCTTTATATTTTAGGCAGTGTATAAGACAAGGAACATCACTGACTGACTTCCATTTGTCAAGAGAAAAATGTCTTTTATTCGTATGCATTACTGGAGTTTTTTCTGTGGTCCAGGCGGACTCCAAAACGGATGTCAGCCGTGTAATAGTCCAGCTGAAACTGAAAGGGTAGTTATTGTTGTAAACTTTTAGTTGCTGCCAGCCCGTCTTTGCTCCCTCTTCGGGCTCTCGAGTGTATATTTTCTTGTAATTTAAGATAACTTTGTTGTTTAAAACCCTTTTATGTTTCGTAGAAATATCCTGTTAAAGCTACATCAATGTAGCCTGCAGATTTCTAAATAAGACCAAGATGTATAAAACTAAATCAGTCTCACATAAGTGAACTTTCGACCCCCAAATTTTCTCCCTCTCAAGTATTAAGCAATTTGAGATTTGAGCGGTTTAAAAGTCGTTTATAGATGGTTCGTTTTATTCAAAGTTTGCCTTTATTGTAGCCAAGAAAAGTGATTAATAACAGTTTAAAAAGGAAGTTTATTTCATAAAATCTGTTGTCTTTATTCCTTTTCATTCCCGCATTAATGAGATTTGTATAAAGTTTCTGTGTACCTGGAAAACACAGCGATTTTTATTGAAGCTCAGAGTTGGCGCTAAATGTAGAGCACAGAATGCTTGTAAGCCGTATTCTTTTTGCCCGAGAACGAACCAATCAGAACCAATATTCACGACCTTTGAACCAATCAGGTGGCGAATTTCAACGTTATTGAAATGTGCCGTGTTATCCGAGGCGTGTTAATTCTCACCACCCAACCATGCTCTCACACAAGTTCAGTTAACGATAGAGGGCTTTACCCACAGAGTTCAGCTCAAATAATGCCCCATTTGAAGCCCACATCTTGGGAATTCTAAAAACCAAAGTTCAGGTAAGAATATCAGGATGACATCCCAGAAGTTATAGCTCATAGAACACATACAGCTTAGTGTGTTGCCTTGGGTTTTAATGTCAACTTCCTTGGGGAATTCACGTCAGATAATAGATATCTTTGACTTTGTCCACAGATCAGAGAGAGAATTGGAGGTTTGGGGGGCTAGCTGGATAACATAGGACCAGAATGGACCAAAAACCGACACAAGAACCAGAACTTTCGTGTGGGCAAGTTATGTTTCGTGGAAAAGAACTCGCTTATTTAAATATTGGGGGAGAACAGATGTTGTCCTTAGCTCAGTTGCTATCCACTTTCTTTCCGGTAACTCCACGAACTACTCTATTCACAAGGATGGAAAAGATTCAAGCTCGACGGCATTTCTGCAACGCAGTGGAAATCAAACTGCTCAAGACTGTAGGCGGATGTCACGGTTCGTCTGCGAACTGCACTTTAATTCCTAAGTCTGATGTAGAAAATTACTGCGAAACATATCTAGATCAAGTAAACTCACCAGCTAAAGATGTAAATGGACAAGCTGTTGAACACTTCTCACACAAGAAAGATAGTGAATCTAGTCCAAAGAAGTCAATGAAATCTACCAAGAAGAACAATAAGGAATTGCAGCCATTATCAAAATCAACCAAATTAACAGCTATTCAAGAAGGCAACTCAAGTTTCAAAGCTAAGCGTATGAAGAAAAAGACCATGGTTGATCGTGCTGTGTCGACGCTAGGTATCCAGAATAAGCCACAATTGAAAACAAACACAAAGACAGGAAATTCGTTGAGTGAATTTGCTGCAAATGAGATGACTGATCCGAATATCGGCGCGCTGGAAGCAACCGACCGCCATGTGACAAGTGCTACACAAACAACGTCGATGTTGAATCGACTTCTCAAAACAAAGAAGTCTCCAAAGATGAAAATAGATGAACGTTCGGATAATCATACCGGAGTTAAGCAGCGCAAAAAGCGGCCGCTTAGCTCGGGCTGCGATGACGAAAAATTCAGCCCACCAACAAAACTCCATATCAGTGAGATAGCGGACTGTGAGAGTGGGATAAGAGGAGAAATCGAATTTTGTCATCTCGCAGTGTCCGAAGTGGAAAAACTCGAAAGACTTCCTCTCCATTCAACCGTAAGCGAACTGAGATCGCCATTTTCAGATGTTTCATCGAATGATAGTGGATTTAGCTCGACCACGTCAAGGAAACTTTCTCCGTCGAAGAATGGAATGGTGACGAAATATGACGAAGTTACTGTCAAAAGAAAACCTCCGTCATTGCTAAAGAAAGATTCGCCATCGAGTAAAATAAAACGATCGCCGAAGAAGGAAATCGAGAAAGAACTGTGGAAAAATGGTGGAGATACTAATAGCTTATCTCCGCCAGCGTTGGTCATCAGAAGATGCGAGAACACATGGCAGGTAGAAACCAAAACAACTAAAGAAAGCGTCGAGAAAGTCAAGAAGAAACTGAAATTGGACAAGTCGACAAAGCCAAAGACGGCTGCAAACAAGAATCAGAATGCAGTTAATAAAGTTATTTCAGCACAAGAAGCAGTTGAAATTTCAAATGCAGTTTTAGCTGAAAAGAACGTCCAGGTTGCTTTATCGCCGCAACAACGAGAAAAAAAAATTGTCAAAAGGAAAGTATCTATAAACACAACTGAAAAAGCTGAGCAGCTAGAATGCGAGACGAAATTATGCCAAGATGCTTCGTCGGTAAACAACACAGAGCCATTGCGCGAAACTTCGGAGCCAGAACCAAAGGAAACTGAAGGCCCGCTCATAGATCGTGGAATTTTCCCAATGAAACGACGAAGAAGAAGAAGGTCAAAACTTGAAATGCAGGAATTCAGACAATTTCAGGCGGCAAAGAAAGCGGCAAAACTTGCTGGCATTCCTTTAACTGACTATCTAAATATGAACAATTTGAGTACGAATTTGTTGAGCGCACCAAAACGAAAGAAAAAGAAAATTGGAAAGAAAATCGGCACTAGCAGTGAAAAGAAACCATCAGACTCTGTGGATACCGATGCTTTACAAACCGAACCAACTTCTCTTAACCCTACAAGTGTGACTAAAGTAAAGAAAGGTCTATTTCCCAAGGCAGATAATGAGCTTGTTAGTTCTGTTTCAACGGAAATTTCTCTTCCGGCGGGCACTGATTCGACAGGGAAGTTTACTCAACCAAAGAAACCCAAAACAGACCAGACAGCTCCTGAGGTTAAAATGGTGCCAGTCAAATCATCACTTAAAACTAATAGTAAATTCAAACTGAATGATTTATTT
Source organism: Umimayanthus chanpuru (assembly GCA_025448255.1). Lineage (NCBI taxonomy): Eukaryota > Metazoa > Cnidaria > Anthozoa > Zoantharia > Parazoanthidae > Umimayanthus > Umimayanthus chanpuru. The sequence continues at coordinate 6,880 of JAOEJI010428518.1, forward strand.
AATGGGTTCCCAATGCTTTCAGTACAGAATGGATGTCTGTGCCCAACCTACAGCCATATCTACCCAGAAGGAGATGAGATACCTGGCCCAGACCATTTTATCTGGAAATGGCACCTGGGTGGTCCAGTGGTCGACAAAGTGAACAAAGTGCAATACAAAGCTCGTAAGATCCGGCAGAAAAAGTCTTCCTTGACTTCCAGCAACTGCGTGCTTGCGAAAGCTAAAGTGTGTAAGGCTAAGAAACTGGCCAGGGCAAAGTCGAAGGTTGCTTTACCAACAAAACCAATATCCCAGGTCAATTCTGGGGGTGACACCCAGTGGAAATGTGAAAAGAATGTTGTTGACATACACTCAAACTCTACAGATTCATCAACAGACATTGACTTGATAGAAAAGTCACAAAGCCGTCCAGTTTCACCTGTTTACGACCCACCGCAAACTGCTTCCAGTCAGAGGCCATCCACTTTGTATTCTCCAGTTATTTCGACAACTGTTGCAACACCCAGTTTGGTCACCGTTAAGCCAGTGGTTGAAATGTTTGACTTTGTAGACAATGCAGCAAAAGCATCATCAACTCTCACAAACAAGCTGCAAGCCATTGCTGCAGAGAGTTAATGCGTAAGTTAAGTTCAGGTTTAGATTTTTGAACTGCAGGACTGATATTGAATGTGTTTTCCTTTTGAATATTAGTTCAGAAACATTAATTCAGACTTTTGTGAAATTCTGCTTACATTAAATATTTATTCATAGCAGCACTATCACAGAATGAATATCTTTTTTTTCTTTTTCACCCACCCTTAGCTTCACAAATGGCACCATTTGTAACAAATCACAGTTACCGAATCGTTTATCTTTATCTTTGTGTTACATGGATAAGCATTACTGGGATTTGTCCAAGCAAACTTGCAAATTCTTCTTTCTAGACCTTTAACAATTACAAATATATTTATACATATACTGAGTCACTCTCTTATCTGTATAGAGTTTGAATTTTGTTAGTAATAAAACTAAATTTGTTAAGGCAGCTGAATGTTCACTTTGACACTATTCTTATTAAATCATGCAGTTCTTCTGGGTTCATTGTGTGTGCTGACATGATGGTCTTCTTTGCCAGAACACTGTCAACCTTCAATACATGTAGTTTAAACTCAAATTTTGCTAACTTGAAATGTTTCAATTTCAGTATCATCAGAACTCATAGCTTGCTTAAACATGTATTCTTTCACTGGAAACTTGACACAACTGGAAAGTTTTTAAGAAACTCAAAACATGCTTTTTGGCTTGCCAAAAAGTCCTACACTACCAGCAGATATCTCTTACAACTTTGTTTGCAGGTAACATATCCTAGTTTCAATCAGAAAATTAATTGTAGCAACAAGATATATTAGCCATTTCAAATCTGATCATTTACAATAGCTGGAGTTTTTTTTCTGAAATGCATTGGAAACATTTAATACAGCAGTTGTGTTTACATTTTGACCATCTGCTTTGGCCTTAGAATTTGTGATTTTAACAGTTTGAAACTGATAATTTTGGAAAACCATTCAGCTTTAAATTTCTTTAAATGCTTAATTTTCCTGTTTGATTTTATATTGACATTGTATGTAAGGAAAAATTCAATGTTGATTTTCTATCAGAATAAGAAAGAAAGAACTTACTAAAATTTAAAGCTGTGTATGTTTGCAAGTCAAAGTCTTTGATTAGTTTAGAATTACATAAACAATCACAACCTGTCTACAGCTAGTTGTTCATTTTCTTTTCAGAAAAAGGTCACAATCTGTATGCACATTTATATACCTTTTGTTTTGGATTGATGTGTTAGTTCAATACACATTATTTGTTTTCAAACTGGGGTTAACTAGTTAAAACAGATAGTCAGTGAAATCTGCATCCAGAATCAAAACGTGGCATATTTTTGTAAAATCAGGCCAAACAGAATGTCAAAGTAGATCTAAAGCAGAAATATGGGTGATCACACATTCAGAGAAAGGACAGGTCTATCATGTTCCACTATGGCATGGAATTGTACAGAGAAACATTATTTTTTGTTCAGTATGTAGCTAAATACAACGAAATCTGAAAGATTTTTACAATTTTACTAAGTTTTGAAGTTTTGATACTACAATGCTTAGCCTGTTTTGATCATGAATAGCTGTGACACAAGAATGATACAATTGTTATCATCATCATGCAAAAATCGGATAATATTCTACTTGCCAAACCTTACAGTCAGTCATGGCCACAAGAAGATTTTGTACTGCAATACCTTGGTGCAGCTAGCTTGAACTCTGCTCAAATCAAATAATATTGTATTCTTCAACTATCAAATTTCAGCAGCTGACCCCTTCTTTTTCAACATCAGAATCCAGATTTTACATTGTTTTGCTATCCATTTCCCAGTACTACAATTTGAACATATTTATGTGCATCTTCTTGCACAGATATCACATTTTTTCAAAACATTGGTAAAATGCATGCATGATAAACATTGATTCTTTCAACTAAAATATGATCACATATTTTTTGTTATTATAAGATCACATGCTATACTCATCAATAAATCCTTGTTTTGATATCGGAAATGTGCAAGTAGTCGTGAATGCCCTCAGTTGAGCCAAGAAATGTGCCCACCGCCACCCCCTGGGGGGTACCTACCTCAGTTTTGGGTGTGGGTTTGCAGCCCAAGCCCTGCGAAGTGTACACGACAGAAATCTCGGAGCAAACTTGGGAAAAGTTTTATGGTCCATAGCTCTTACTTGCACAAACCGTGCCAATTTCCAGATCAAAATGTGGCTAAATTAGCTAGAAAGCCATACGTTTTAGGGTGGTACATACCCGTATAGTCTGCCAATTGAGGGGAGTAAATTCCCCCCTCGGAGATATGTGCACGCTTTATCGAAAGCAATCAGTTATCCGAATAAATTCTAAATAGTGATCTTAATCTGTGTACGCTCAGGTTCATAATAAACGGGGGGTCAAATTAAACGGGGAAGGCTTCATGGATTTTAAAATTAGTAAACGGGGGGGATGCGAACAAAATGTAAAAAAGAAGAGGCGAAATTAGGATTATCCTTAAAAACTATTAGCTTCACTCAACATCGGTATTTCTAGCATATTGTGGAAACGCTAACAGTAACGAAACATCAACCGTCTATGTTTTATTCATGAACTTCTTTATAATCCCTCGTGAAATTCGAGAAATTAATAAACGGGGAGGTCAAAATAAGCTGCGGGGGGGGGGAGGGGGTCTGCAAAAATCACGAAAAAAAACGTCTCTCCCCCGTTTATTTTAAACCTGACAGTGCTGGGTCTGTTAACTCTCTTTTGTAAGAATATTGTTTTTCAGCCCCAGGCTGGTATTCTTATTTTTCTGCCGATGTTAGGCTGAAAATATTCTTGCAACAACTTTATTACCAACGGTTTCAGTTATTTTACAACAAGAAAGAACGAGATTATGTAAAATAGTAATTGTCACTTAGAATAAATAAGGAGTTAATCGAGCGGAGTAACATCTAAAGTATCTTATAAACAAGAACGATTGGCAATACAGCTGAGTGACAAAAAGTAACAAAAGTAGACAGTACTATACTACTATACGGTTAGAGGCAAAGAAAACTAAAAACTATTATAAGAAACACAACGAAGATTCAAAAACTGTAAGATTAGAATTATATAGATACAATAGATTTGTTCTTGAGGTCTTACGAGTATTCTGAGGTTATAGATCGATAAAGTTTGCCCGTGAGTATTGTATATCCGTTATCCAATGTCTAGAATATATTGTAGTTTGGTTCATGTCATGTCATCGTGTATGTATTACATGTCCCGTCCATCGAAGTGTCATTGGCATGAAACATATATGTGAATGGCACGGTTAGTGTTGTATTTTTCTCTATTCTTTCGTTGACTAGTTTTGGCTTTTAGAGTGGTAGAGAATTTACAGTTTTAGAGGTTGCGTGATTTACATATTTTAAACACTGAAAATTTTATTCTTAGCAAAATCTCGGGCTCGGCATTATTCTAAAAATATTCTTAAAAATTGGCCAAATTCTTATAAAGTATGTTCTTATAAAAAAAAAAAAAAAGAGTGTAGTCCTTAAATGTACGACCTTATGTTGTACCCAGGGACAATTGTTTCTCGACCTTTCCCATCCAAGCCTCTGAGGTAGTTCACAAAATATACATTTTTTATTCAACAGGCCGGTTGATTCATCTTGCATCCGTGGATGCCGTATTTACCCGAATAAGCGCCGCGGCGCTTATTAAATGTTTTGTGTCTCGGGTGCGGCGCTTATTTAAGTCTCATACCACAAAGACAAAACAGTTTGATTGTACAATTTCATTTATTTCATGAGTATTTTTCCGTGGCTTACCGACTTGAAGCTAACCTAAGTTTTGGCTTTCATAACAGCCTCGTCAAAACTTTTCGGAAGGTTTTCAACAGCTCTTCACTTTATGTTAATCTTGATTGTTGCTGAACTTCACAAGATCTAACACAGGATGCACTTTATCTGTCTGTGCATTTAAAAGGACAGTTGGACCCCGTTAATTAGAAGACCCACTGGGGAAAGGAAAATGGTTCGAATTAACGGGGGTTCGAATTAACGGGGGTTCGAATTAACGAAGTAAGAATCAGTAGTCAGGCACTCCAAGGAATATCAATATTACTTCGAATTAGCGGGGACTTTGAATTATCAGAGTTCGACTTATCGGGATCCAACTGTAGTTCAGTTGCCCCCAAGCACTTTTAATAACACAACAAACTTAAACTTCCTGAAGAAAAAAAACCGGTGTATTTTCATTATTTTATGGAAATATTCGAATAAGCTCCGCGCCGGAATTGCGGCGCTTATTAATTTTTCCGCTCCAAGTGCGGCGCTTATTCGGGGGGGGGGCAATATTCGATTAAAAAGGATAATATTGTTTTGTGTTGCTTGCTTCTACGGATTGTCTTCAGACACTGGCTTCTTGTGCTTATTTTATGACAGTTTTCTTGCGCAACATGATATCCACATGCGTCAGTTAAATTTGCTTAAAAAAAGAACCAAAAGCGGTGTATATAAATCTTTTTTTCTATCGTTGCCCGTTCATCACCGATTTGCATCCACTTCTAAAGAGTTGAGAGGAATGTTGTAACAGTGTGCAGCGGCAAGAAATTAAAAACAATCACTAATTGTCGATATACTTGATTTAGAGTAATACTGGTTCCCTCAACTGATCGAGTCGGAGTGAGTGAAAGCATTACTCCATTAGTTCGTTTATCGCTCAAGTGTATTTCTCTTAAACCTGGTTTTCTTGATTCGGCGATGTAAGGAACGGAAGCGCAAGCGAAAAGTCTTTTATGTCGGTTATATCATCGTGAAAACGGGCTTGACGCAAGCACAGCAACGACGGAAGAGCAAACACAAATATCAAACTCTTCCTTCTACTTCCGGCCGGCTGCGTTGTGTTCTGTTTTCACGGCGACGTAAGTGACGGAAGCGCAAGCGGAGACGTAAAGCCTGGTTTTCACGAGCCACGTAAGGAACGGAAGCGCAAGCGGAAGCGTAACACTCTTATGTCACTGTGAAAACGGATCGACACTAGCGTAAGCTCGCAAGGAACGGAAGACTTCCTTTTTCTTCCGTCTCCGTTTTTGCTTCCGTTGAGCTTCCGTAGCTTATGTCGCCGTGAAAACAGAACACAACGCAGACGGAAGCAGAAGGAAAAGAGTTTCAGATCCTTGTGTTTGCTCGTCTGTCGTTGCTATGCTTGCGTCAAGCCCGTTTTCACGGTGACACAACTAGCGTACGAGCTTTTCCGCTTGCGCTCCGTTCCTTACGTCGCTCGTGAAAACCAGACTTAAGAAAAAGGAAATCTTCCGTTCCTTCCGTCTCCACTTCCGTCGAGCTTATCCCTATGCCAACCCGTTTTCACGTTGACATGAAAGTCTTACGCTTCCGCTTGCGCTGCCGTTCCTTACGTCGCTCGTAAAAACGAGGCTTTACACTCTTTAACGCGAGGACGCTGGAGATAATTCACACTTTTTACTGTAAGATTGTTTGCTTCTCTTTATTTTGCAATGTAAAGTACACAATTGAGGATCAATGATATGTCGTGTATCATTGTCTGTTTCACTTCATGTGCTGCTACTATTGCTAAACAATTACCCTGTGAAAATTGTCAACAGTGCCACAACGATAACAAAACAAACAAAATTTTCGCCAAGACTTTTTAGTAAAATACAAATTTGAGACGAATTCCCAGTATTATTTACATGTACAGATATCGCATGAATTTGTTTGTTGTTGCATGGTTTATTGTATTGATTTAATAGTCACAACAGAAAGAAAGTCGGACGATCAATATTGTGATATGAAAGAACAGAGTTTATAATTTATGAATCTCCATAAGACTCGATTTCCAACCCCGATTTGTTCAGGACTTGAATTTGCATGCTTCACGTTGCCCCACCACCTGGTTCACGAACATAATTTATTATTTTGCCCCCTATTAAATTACCTACCACATACTGATAGACCTGACCTCCAGTACGGTCAAGTTTGCTTATTTGTGTCCACTGCGCAGTAGCGCGGTAGACACAGCTGAGTCAGCCCAACGCACAGGCTGAAGCTTATTCGGATCCTAATTAACATCCCCCCCCCCGCCCCCCACGGGTTTTAGAAAGCTTTTTGCGGTACACTGCAACGGGATTTCCACACCGTTGCGGTACCGTAGCCAGGGAGACAAGAATGAGGATCTAACGCCAGAGTTCCAATACGCTACCATTTTCTTGAGAAATCCTACAGGGTTTTTCATTCTCGATTTAAAATAAATATAACACAAAATATATAAAACGTTGTCCAGCCCTAAATAGTAATCCTACAGTGAATGACCATAATCTGTTTATAATTTTGAATGAAAGAGAAAAAAGATAATGATTACAAAGTGTTGAGACTCAGAGCCCAATCAGCCAATAAGCAAAGCTTTGTGTCCCGGGAGTCAACTCTTTCTTTGTGCAATTGCTTTTGTCATTGTATCTGTTTATCGCGTGATAAAACAATGATCTGAATGATCTTCGACACGTCGTGGCTCGACGAAAGGGGAGATTTGTCTTGTTGCGTGACTGTGAATGTCTGATCTATAGAAGACTTATCCGTTTTAAAAGTACTTCCGTGCCCCAGGAAATCAGTTGAAATTTGGATTTGTCTGAGTTGCATTTGAGAATGACGTTGAATATTGAAGATTAAAATAATGTTCAGTGTTGCCTGTCGTACTGTAAATTGTGTTACTTTTTGATAGAAAACGAAAGCAAAGAGGGGAGGGATACGGCGGGTGGGGGGGGGCTACCAAGACGTTGTAATGCACGGTCAGAAGTTGGCATTAAAACCAGTTCAAGCATCGTTAAACATTTGAAGCGAATACACATAACCCTTCACAGTACAAGTATAACTAGTACAGGTGTGTACAAAATTGTATTGATAATGATTGAGAGTTTTCACCTACTCTACCATACGTTCTCATAAGCCTTAGATATGCGAGCCGGGTTGTATTTTCAGTTTTCTGTGGGAGGAGGGGGCTATAAATTATTTGCGGACATGATTATTTCTGGAATATCTTATATCAATAGAATACAGATAATCTTCTACGGAGGTTTCAGCTCCTCCAGTTTCAGCTTATTCTGCAACGCGTTGTAAAATAACGAACTGATTCATGTATCTAAACTAATATAACAATAACAATAACAATATTTCAAATACAGTGGAACCCCGCATAATGTGGCTACCAACTGGCCAGACAAATTTGGCTGTACTAACGGAGTAGCCGTATAAACGGGGTAGGGTCAAATTTTATGATTTAAGGAACGACATAGAAAATGTATCGCAATCGCAATTCCTGAACAGTTGTTCACTTTCAACGTGTTTTTCAGGCTGAATCCGACAACGTAGCAAAATCGTGTCCAGTCTCAGCTCAGTTACCGAAAAATAAACCAATATCGCGGAACAAGAGGTTTTAAAAATGTGTCGCTATACTTGTGTTGACACGACTCCCAGTCTACATTCTCGATTGCTCTTGAAGTTTTGTACTCCATTGTGACCTTGAGAAGCAATTCATCATCGGTCCATATAAAAAATTTAACAGCTTCCTTGTTGGTTTTCTTTGAATTTTGCTTCGATTTAGACATTTTAAAGTTGATTTTTAAGTGGAAAAGCACGAGTCGAACAAACAGGGCAAATTAATCGCCACTATAGTGCGTTATATGGCGCATGCTCTGAAGACATTCTATTGCACAGGAGCCATGACTCATGAGTACTAGAGTGAATCCGGATACCGTATCAATACGCTACGTGTAGACAGGAAAATTTTTGAATCCGGAACGGACTGAAAAAGTTGCAGATTCAAAAATATCCGGATACGTGTGGACGGGGCCTAAGTGACACAGGTAAATATGAAACTTACTTCCATAGCCGTTTTCATTTTTCTAAGGCCATCCTCATAAATTATTTCGTTTCCCATCGCCCGACCAACCCACTTTTCTTCAAAATACCATTTAAAGAAAACAAAACCGGCCCATATTTTTTTTAAATTCAATGAAAAAAAAGTTTCAATTTAATGGAGTCGTATTACTTTTATATTTTAATTTTTTTTCTTCAACCGACCGCCAAACCTTTCGAGTAGGAGGGCGATGGGAAACGAAACATTTTATTGGGATGGCCTAATTTTGGCATGATTGGCCGTATAAACGGGGTTAAGTTCTAAAAGGATTATACAGGTTTGGATTTTCAAAATGCGACCGTTGGCCGTATTAACGAGGTGGCCGCATTAACGGGGAACACCTTTTGTCATGAGAACACGTATGGTCGTTTTGCCGGGAAAATATATTGGGTTCCACTTTAGTAAGGAAATAATGATTTATCATAAGATTGTATTCCAAATGGTGCCCATTTCGTATCTCTTATCTTCTTCTTGCAAGTCTCAATAGCAAATATTTAGAAGCTGCGGGGGAATCTCAATCACCAAGTACTCATCGTTTTCCTTCCAGAGCTGTACTGTACTACTGTTTCGTCTTTCTAAATATTGCAGCATCCCCCATCTTGACTTTGCAAAATTCATCTCGAGAAGAAGCCCATTCATGAGCCTATTGGGGACGGACCATTAGAAAAATGACTGAAGGTAGGGGGGTAAATACCAGAGCAAACATGCCAATGAATAACAAAAAAATCCTGCAAAAGAGAAGGAGTGAGAAAAAATCGTTCAAGCCAAAAATATTTTTAGATATTTAGAAAACATTTGGAGATATTTAAAGAAATTTTAGAGATATATTTAGAGCTATTTTCAAGTATTTCTCAAAAGATATTTAGGGCAATTTTGATAATATATTTATCTGAGTCTATCAACGTGAGCTTCTGCGAGAAGTAATTGATCAGTCTTTTCCCTTTTTATTGAACAAAACACTGCCCGTAGAAACTAGATGAACATTTCCACAAAATTGTCAAAAAATCAAAAATTCAGTCACGTGACAGTGGCTGCCTGCTTTGAATACATTTTAAAACTGAAATTATGACACAAATTTTGGCGCCAACTTATTTTTCTGGCACAAACTTTGTTAACAGAATTGATCCTTTTAAAAGCTGGCTGACTCGATTTTGCGTAAAATACATTCGATTGTCAAAACAAGGGCGCAAGTGAGACCAGTGATGTGCCGGTGGAAACTATGATTCTGGGAACTACAAGTACCATTGTCGATGTACGTATGGAAGAGTCAATCTTCCGCCGTTTCTTGAAAGAACAACTGTTAAGTAAATTTCCTGAATATGTGGGAATTGTAAATGAAAAGCTGGTGTACGAGAACCTTAACTAATACACTGCAACATTCGTAATTTTATTACCTTCAAGTATTTGTAGTTATTATTATTGTTGTCATTGTTCTATAGAGTGTACATGTACATGATA
>JAOEJI010429628.1:0-16798 GCA_025448255.1 Umimayanthus chanpuru
GTAACATTGTTGGACCTAGCTGTCGGAAATGAAGACCTGCCCTCATCTGATATGGTTAGAGCTCACACATGTATTGTTGTAGTTTCGCCTAGAGAATGGACCGTACTACCTACATGTATGGTGTAGTAATCCTCTTTTTCACCCGTAATATGTTTGTTTGATTAGTAATTTCCTTGTGCTGTTCCAGTGAGCAGCACAAGACAATGACAGCCTGAATACCTTTGTTTTCCTACCATACATGTATCATCCAATACTTAATCAGGGGTTTACAACTGATTTCTTTACGATTAAAGGTCTGTTTATCCCCATTGAAATGTGATCAACATTAATGATTTAGCATAATTATTAATATATTCTGAAAGGGTATGATAGACCGAGAAATAGTAAATAGTAATTAGTGTTATTATTGTTTAAATATTGCTTAATCAAGCACGTGCACTATATATATTCTGTAATTAAAATATTGTTGTTTATACTATTATTATTATTGTTAAATTGTTTAATATTACTATTATTTATATTTATGGTGTAGTAGTATTAATATTTGACTACGTATGCATATTTTTGAAGAGTTTTCCTTGATTGGCTTGGAAACTCATTCCACAATTAGCTTATGTACTCACTGTTTTTTCTAGTCTCACTGCGAGAACTTGTCATGCTACTACAGTTACTTGTTAATCTTTGTAACATTTGGTGCCTGCTGTACTATTCACACAGGTAGACCTAGAGAAGTTGATACAGAAATTACGCTCCCTAAATGGCAACATTAGGGATCCCAGGGCAGCGTTCATGGACAGAACAAAGGTTTGGGAAATTTTGTGTTTGAGCATCCACATAACTCAATTGTGATATTTTATAATTAAAAAAATGCCCCAGTTTTCAGATTTAAGTGAAAAAATTTAAAAACCCAAAGCTTCTACTCTTTGAGTCAAGTGACGTGAATGGTCTTTTTACGGGGTTCAAATTATTTTATAACAAGTAACACCAATCATTTCTACTCTTCAAGGCAAGCAAAATGAATGGTTATTTTACGGGTTTTCATCAGCTGGTTCAAAAGTTAGAACGGATAACATCAGTCATTTCTACTCTTCAAGACATGCAAAATGAATGGTCATTTTACGGGTTTTCGTCAGCTGGTTCAAAAGTTAGGACGGATAACACCAATCATTTCTATTCTGCAAGACAATCAAAACGAATGGTCATTTTATGGATTTCGGTCAGCTGGTTGAAAAGTTAGAACAAATAACACCATCAAGACAAGTAAAATGAATGGTCACTTTGTGGTATTTCTCAACAGTTGGTTCAAGAGTTAGAATAAGTAACAAGCAAAATGAAAGGTCATTTTATCGACTTTTTGTCAAGTGGTTCAAAGAACATTTGTGGTTCTTGTATGCTCGTCTTTAGAAATTCAAGGGTTTTATTATATATCGCTTTTATACAAACAAAGAATGAGACCTTGATAATGTACAACTGGACTGTAAGTGCGTGTTATTCTCATTTTGGTCCACTGTTTTCATGGTTTTTTTGTCTAATTTTTATCAGTATATTTTGGGTAGAGATTTTGTTTTCATGATAAAACTGATACTCTTAAGCCTTGTCTCGTTTATGATTCTCCTGAAGAAGTATTGTTAGTTTTTTTTAAACTCTGTTTGTCAAACTGCTTGTGTCAGGTGAAAGATCTTCTGGTCCGGACCATGAACAAACTGACGTTCCTGCTTCAAAGTACAAAACCGCCAAAAGAGGTGAGTCTTTTAACCGTGTTCAGGGCTGCCACGGTCCTTGAAAATCCTGGAAAGTCCTGGAATTGGCAAAAGAAAATTCCAGACCCTGGAAAATCCTTGAATTTGGGTTGAGGTCCTTGAAAATCCTGGAATGGGCACAATTTTTTACCTTTACCTGCCAAGAATAATCAAAATGAGCTGTTTGTCACAACCGGACACACCTTTAATGTAACAGTGTTTTAAAACATAAACGGGGGCTCGGTTATTCCTCAGAAGCAAATCTTGCAAAGTTCATTGCTGAATTAATATACAGAATAATTTTAAAAGCTTTATCGGTACAGAAGGCCCTTGAATTTGCTCGAAAATGATGAAAGTGTCCTGATTTCAGATTTCCGAATGTTCGTAGGTGTGCAGTTGCGCTATTTCTAGTACTACTATTGTGGCAGTACCTGAACGTTTTGTCAGTTTCGAGAGGTAAAAAAGCACTGGGTATTACTGAATCATCTTATTCAAAAAGGAAACCTTTCCAGGCCTCGAAACTACTAGGTGTTATTTAGTGGCGGTTTCGCACAGAAGAAAAAAAAGTTAATTTTTGTGTTTTTCTCATGCATTCCGCAGCGAATGATATCAAGTTACTTTGGTAGTGAGGACACAGACGATATGGAAATCCAGACACTGCGAGAGAAAAGTGACACGGAGGAGGAGGAGGGAGACTTGATGGCGGAAGAAATGGAGGTGGACAGTGATGGCGGTGAGGATGAAGATAAGGTTCCGGAGGAGCAGGATTTAGAAAGTATCAGCACTAGCGACGAAACCAAGGAATCAGTTTCAGACGACGATGGGCCGAGCGTCCCCTGCTCGCCTGGCTTGTTGTAGCCAGATGGGGAAGGGAGTGATTAAGCAGTTTCTGTACGGCTGAATGCGAAGAAAGAAGAGCTAGGTGAAACGTCCAAAAGATCTCAGACACGTCATTAGAGACTTCTGGACTTGACAACAAGTACGACTTCGACTACAAGTACGACTTTTTGGTACGTCAAAATGCCTGACAGGAGGAGCTTTTTTAAATCGTTGTCGGGTCAAAGCTCGTGGACGTCCTCCTGTTTACCACGAGAATAGCTGAAGATCTCGTAGTTAACATTACGAATACAAAAGCTAAGCAGTCGTACTCGTAGTCAAACACGTACTGGTAGTCAAATCTAAAGGTCTCTATTAGCACTTCTTGGAGACGAAAGTCAGGCTTGGTCAGCTGTAGGTTGCAGTGTGCATCTGAGCCTGTACTCTCTTTGTTGTACACGATATTAGTGCAACCAGAGCTATGAAGGAAGCTGCAATCTATGGCGGAGAATGGAGACGTATTTGGACTAAAGGAAAGGACGTCATTTTAGTAACAGTAATGACCGGCTCAAGCTAAAAGACGGCGTCAAATGATGAAGGCTTTTTCGCTTGTTCTCAGTCGCAAGTTGTGATAAACTTAATAATGGTGTGTAAACCAAGTTCTTGTTACAATCGCAAGAAACATGTGGCGAGATACCTTCGGAGCAATTACCTCACCGAGAAGCCAGAAACTTCCACTAAAAAATCAGGGATACGGGAAAAGGACGCGTTGTATGTGGCCTCCACAGCCGTTCCACGACCAACACAAGTGGGCTTGTACAATCAGGAGCTGTGGCAGCACTCTCCTTGTTACCTGTTCAGTAAATGTTCCCGTTTGTTTTGTGCTACATGTGAATGGAGGTCACAGCACTGCTAGAAGCTACATCAGTCTGTCTGGCTAATCCATCCAACACGAGTTGGTGTTTGCTCAGTAACAGTTTTACGAAAACTCTGGACCGTCGCTCTTACTCGTAAGAAACTGGTGGCGAATGTTTCTTTGAGGAGAACGTTCAGAAAGTGGACAGTTTTTAAAATGTTACGTTTAGAATATTTATACGAACCTCCGTCCTACATTTTAACAAGTGACATAAGATTTTGAAAAACGGTGCTATTTAAGTTGTGTTTGTCGATAAAACCACTGTATGGCACTAACGAACTTATGCAGGGGACGGTTTTGTTGTTGGATTAGGGGGCGGACCATTTAACTTTTTGGGGGGAAGGGGGCAGGGGGTTGAAGATTTGGTCAGTTCAAGAATTCACTGATAAACAAGGCAGATATTGTTTTCCAGTCAAACGGCGGTACATGATATAGAGCTTATCGAGCAAGATTTTTTCCCTTGCTTTCAGAAGGGTGCAGCAGGAATGCTTTTCAAATTCTTCCGCTCACCCCTCCCCCCTCCCCCTCAAAAGTCAAATGCTCCGCCCGTTACAAGAGTTACGATCGACGTCGATATTAGTCGAGAATCGCTGCAAACGAAGACAATTTTACGAGCCGAATATAGTTGCGACTCCCTTGGGGAGTTCAGATGCGTAGATGTGCTGCAGATAATTACGAGGTCGGGTAAAGAAAAATACTGTGGCTACGGCATTTGGGGTTCCAAGGTTGCTTCTTATATTATATGGGGTTCTTTTTAATCTTTGTTTAGTAAATCAACTGATCACTAGTCCCCTAAGACAACTTATTCCTTGATTGATAGTTAATCAGTTAAATCCTAAAATGTGTCTGCCACCCTAGATAAAGCCCAGATTAATTTGGATGAGTTTTTTTTATTTCTTTTGCGTACCCGTCGATTACAAGCCCAACCTGTTATGATCGTTACCTGAAGCCGTTGGTGCTAAGTACTGGAAGAAATAACTAACTTCCCTGGAAAACGGGGTTATGTTTGATATACCAAGTGACAATGAGCCCTGAGTTACGTCACAAAGAACGCAACAATGCACTGTCACTAAGAAACAATGAACGATGGCACCTCACTTGGTATATCGAACATCACCCGGAAAACGACTGGAATTTCGTAGTCACCAATCAGTACGAACCATAGAGTAAGCCAATCAGCGAGTTGATTAAGTTGGCCAATCAGCACGCTCTGTCATGTCAAAAGGTAAGCACTGTTGTTTATCCGTATTCCGTAAATTGAAACAACACAGACAAGTTGTGGCCACATTCGACAAAGAAAATGCAGCCTTGCTAGCCTATTTACAGCTACAGCTGATAAATATTTTAAGAGATGATAAGTTTTTCAATGTATTTATTTACCTGAAAAGAATTACTTGATTCTGACTGGCAAATAGCAGTGCAATTATCTTTTTGAAATATGTGCAAAATTGTGTCATTCCGTGCAATTACAACTACAAAAAATACGTACCGATCTGATTGGCTCAGAAACACTACGGTATTCAAAATAAATACACTACGCGCGACAAGAAAGTGGCGTGATCTTTGCCCAGTTTCTGTACGACTTCTCTGGTTTCGGCCGTTTGTTGCTTCGGAGATTGGGTACGATTGGTTTTGGTGACGTAAGCCATATCAATCACTGCGCACTCGCGAATCTGCTAATTGTGGATGTATATGAATTAGGCCAAGTAAAAAAAAAAATGGTTAACGTCTCCACCCGACAATTGTTAAAGTGCCCGGCTCAATCTTTTAAGAATTTTTATAGGGCTGCTTTACAACTATTTTAATACTATTTTGCGACTGCAAAGCTTGGTAGAAGTCTGAATTAGTTGTCCGAAAAACTGACCAAATCCGATAGAATTTTGTAGTCTTCAAATAAACTATAGCAAAATGACAAAAACTTGTGTTTTCTGCATTCCAATATGTTTATGTATGATATAGTATGCCTGAACACTTGGATGCAATAACGACAATAAATAGGGAAATGTTTTATTGCATTACAGCATCAATACTTCCGAGTCAAATATAAAAAAACCTCGCTCCCGACCATAAAATTTCTGAAAAAGGACGCTAACCAAGTTTTTTTTTCACTTGGGCCTCAGTTTACATTTTTTTTTATAAACCAGATTAGCAGTTGCATGACTTTGGGCCCGAACTGTTGCACAGTGTAGACTGTCCAACCTCCAGAGGACTCTTAAAAATAGGGATAAAATTTTCTGAGAGATACTGTCTAAAGCGCCGAAGGCGCCTTTTGCTACGGGGGCCCGGGGGCATGCCCCCCAGGAAATTTTTAAATCTGGAGGTTCTGAAATACCATTTCTGGTGTTCTAACTTAAACACAACAATTTCTATCAAAAATCTTCCGTAATTTGATCGTACTATACACGGCTACAACCCTTTCGGCATAAAAGTACTTGATTTTATTTGATGTTTCTTGCAGTTTCTTCAGTTTTTCGGGACATCAGAGTTAAGTATTCTGCATTTCGTTTTCTTTTATTAGAATCTGATGAAAATCTCACAACACGAGTCGAAATTGGCAATTTTCCTATCCCGATCGCATATTGGCCGGGATTCGGGATTTTCAAGCAAAATCTGGATAATCCCGACGAAATCGGGATGGTTGGACAGTCTGACAGTGGAACCTCAATGTAAGCAGGTAAGGGACCAAGCTAATAACTTGGTTATTAGCGGAACTCTAATATATCGAACTTGTAAAAAATGGAACAAAAAATGAATGAATGAATGCTTTTCTCTGTTTTAAGAATCTCGACATGCTCGTTCCACATGATCAAACAAGCACGTGGTCTTCATTTTCGAAGTAAGAGACAGTTTTGGTCACGTTCGTTGAGGCGTTATTGAGGTAAATTAAAACTCACGCTCGAGACCATAACTTTTTTTGTTAAATCGAGGTTTTCTTTATATCTGGGATATTTACTTACTGCTACCAAGATTAACTCTAAACCAGTGGTTATCAATAGAAAGTGAAGTGCTACGGAGATAGCCCAAAAAATGAACGGTTAATTTTCTTGCATAGTTTTCAAATAACGATAAATTCTAATGATGTCCACTCGCCATAACCCTAGACGATCAATTTGTTAAGCGAAGGTGCCTCAACTCACACTGTTGCCACGGCAATTAGGATTTTAAAAAATGGATTATTCTTTGGATGATTTTAATATCTACTAAAAATGCTCGATAACTTTTATTTTCCAATTTTTAATATGAGCAATGGTGAAATCCACTCCGGTTCACTGACCCGTGCAATTGTTGCTGCTATTTATTATTATTTGTTTTTATTTCTACGGCGGTTAAGGTACTGAAAAGTTATCTGTGAGTCGTACAAATGAGTTTCCGTCTTAGATGAGTTTATCTCGTTTTCTAATAAGAATCCGGCCAATTATTAAAGTTCCGACAAAGTTAATTACATCAGCAATGTTGTCATGTATCCGACTGTCATATATTGCAAAAATCAGATTACAGCTGTTCTTTAATCTTTTCCACTGTTTGAAAAGGTTTATTAAAGTAAGAAAACATAAGAATCGAACCGAAAAGCGGACTGTTTATGTGTGATTGTTATCGCTTTCAGAAATATTTGCACAAACCATTTTCGATTGCATGGTTAAAACATAATATCCGTATGATAAAAAATATTTCGAAAATTGTTGCGCTTGAATTTACTTTTCAGTTTTCCGGTTTTGTTTTGTTTTGTTTTAACCAACATGACGATTTCATGTCTAACATACATGATTTTAGCGGGGAAAATATTTCAGCTTTATCCTTGTAATTGGTTGTAGTTTTCCATTTTAAATTTAGATTCTTCGAAATAATCATAGTTTCATGCTGGTAACATTTCATTGTCGGCTTCGGTAATGATAACAGTGACTTTATTGGAATGACTTTTTGCTATAAAACAGTTTGGTGAGGGTTTTTCATTTCGGAGTTATTAATATGCACTATTTATAAGAACCTTTATTTATAAGATCGCGATCGTGAGGCTGAGAAATGCCCAAATAAGAATTTACTTGAGGCTGAGGAAAGGAGAAGATCTGTTGCTTTGGAAAAGGCACAAAACGTTAACCATGGTAATAATTTGTTTCTTGGCTAATGTTCGTCAGTGCAACATTGAATATGTAGTGTTGTGCATGTACAAGTTGTTTTAAATCTTTTTTATAAATTATTATATTTCTTTTTTTTCTAGCCAGGTAGCAGGTAGTGTAATTCCATTGTAATTCATTGCTAATGTCTTTAAATTATTAAATGAGGAGCTTGGCCTACACTTTGTTCTTGTTGATTTTGATACTGCAGTCCCAACGCTTGCAACCAGCACAAAAACGTTTGCTTCTCATGAAACGACATCGGAACCAACCATAATTATTGGAAAACACAAATTTATTTTCACAGCATGCAACAATTTGAAAATTTGCATGAACTGCCACTGGGGCAAATAATAATTAATATTTTTTAGCTCAAATTGAAAGTTAAAAGATGTAAAAACCATCAGTTTAAGTTTATGCATGCTTCCGGTTGGTTTGTGCGAATGGAAAACATCAAATGTACATGCACTCAGTACTAAGAATTATGTTTAAGAATATTTGAGGCTGAAACCCTCACAAAATTGAAAAACATCATTCAACCTCAGCTCGGTGGCCAGCCGCTGTTCGGGGATAAGCCCGCGGCTGGATACCGACCCCAATTCAACTGACCTCAGCCCAAAAACTTTACGTTCTTATAAAAAACAGAGTAGATTCCGCTTGTAATTGTTTCAAGAAGGCTGTTCTTAACAATTATTCAATGCATGTCGAGGTAATACCAGAGTGAAGTTAATGGCTCTGTACACTAGATAAGAAATTGCATAGCTCTTTCGCGATACTTTTGTAGCGGTTCTGAGTTCCATGTTAAAAATTAATAGAACTGATGAATGTTCCTTTCTTAGCCGCAGCATGAGGTGTGGTTAGTTAACAAGTGCTTTAATTTGGCCGTTTTAAAGTCTCAACGTTCTTATGAGAAAAGGCATCAATTGAGCTGTTTTGAAGGAAAACAACAGATTTCGGCAGAACTCTTATTTTATTCTGGCACTCGCTGCTTATACATGGAACATATTCCTGTTGTTTTTAATTTACTTAGCAAACTATGTGTTCAAGAAAAATATGAAAACCCACGCCGTTATTCCTTAGATATAATGCGCTTTGACTTCTGATACGCGTGCACTTCAAGAAAGTATTTTAAAAACAACTTTCAAGGCGAAATACTTCTAATTCTAACCTTTTTCCGCAAGAAAAAAATGCCCCAAAACATCTGCGTATCATGATTAGACGGTTTGGAGTTATAGCAAGTTAATTGTCATGCAGGTTGACATTTACTGCCAAAGTTAGTAGGAATATATTTGCACTGTTACACCCGAGATTGATTTGTTTTGTTTCGTATCAAACAAAATGAGAACAGGAGATCGAATTTTGATTTAGAAACTGTCTACGGTTACCGACTTAGTAATTTGTTCTGGATATCAAAATTATTGTAAAAATATTTATTATTAAGATGAGTTAGAAATATATATTTTAATTAACGCCAAAGTTGATTGCAGTTGACAATTTTGAGATATTTCAAGATTAATTGCCTGTATAACTAATGCCACTTGTTAACTCTTTGGGTTTCGTTTTGTTGTGTATGTTTGGTTCTTAGTATCAAAGCTGTCTCCAAGATACAAGACTCAATACAAAGAGCTGGGGATTGTCGAATGTATCGAAAATCAAACGTAGTTTTGCTTATACACAGAAATCAGAATTCTTGAGAATTCTGCAAAACGAGTCCGAGTTTCCTTCAGAAAGATTATTTATTTACAGTCTGGCTAAACATGGCTAACTGCTCTTTGTATTTGAACCCTTGGTGTGACCATTTTAACTTATCTGAAACTGAGAGAGAAGACCACGAACATGAATTAGAGGTAGCTCTTCCAGCAGCCATCTTGAGTTTGGTGCTTGGCCTTTTGGCTATCTTGTTAAATGGATTGTTACTTTTAACTCTGTATATAGACCCACTTAAGTGCTTCAAAGGTCGCTGTACAACTGTGTTTGTATTTTTTCTTGCCTTGAGTGATTTTCTCGGGGCTTTGATTGTGCAGCTGCTTCATTCACTCTGCATGTTTTGTCGACTTGCCGAAATTGAGCTGACCACTGTGTATAACTTCGCTATTATCGGTTCTCATCTCGGAACTAAAATATCTGTTTTTACAGTAGTTGGGATGTCTTTCGATCGATACCTTGCAGTAAAGCTGGCGTGGAGATACAGAACACTGGTAAAAGTCAAAAGAGTTGCATTCTTTAATGTCTGTGTGTGGGTCTTAATGAGTTGTTTTGAAGCATCGCATTCCGCGGACGAAGAGTTAATGCATAAACTGGATATGCACATACAGACAACACTTCCTTTAACCTTGCTGACAGTCATCAACCTTGCCACGTATTTCGGGTTCAGACGCTACAGCAGAAACACTGTATTCGTCCAGCGAACCTTAAACACCACATCTGGACCATCGCGTCGCAATATCGAGGTCGAAAAGAAAATTGTGAAGGTAGTCCTCGCGATTATGGTAGTTTTGTTTGTATCACTTGTTCCGTATCTAGTTACAAAGCATTACGAAGATCACTGCCACGAGGAACACGACACTCACGAGGAACATGCAGCACAAAAATGCCACGAAGAAACGGGATTTACTGCTGTGAAAAACATTGCGACATCTTTATTATGTGTTAGCAGCGTGTTCAACCCTTTTCTCTACGCCTTTAGGATATCTAACTACCGACGTGCTTTTAGAATAACCCTCAAAAGAATATGTGGAGGCACCGAAGCACAAGAAACGGCCGAGGAGGCCTCGTTAACGTTTGACCCCCCTGTATTGCCGCCTTCATGGAATGCTGCTCGTCCAGAAAAAAGAAACCAGTCTCTCACCATTCAAGTAGTGTGATTTCAACGAACGTTTTGACAGTTTTGACACCTTCCGCTACTACACTCAACGTAAAAAGTGGAACGGATCGGATAAATCTCGTCATGTAAACGACAATTTATTGTTCCATTCTTATCCCACCCGTTCCCGAAAGGGTAAGCATTTAAAGACAGTCAGTAAATCACCACGTCCACATCATCCCGAGTTGGTCAAGTACGACTTAACTCAAGATTATTCTAAAGTAATGAAGCACCACTATTCATACAAAGCTAACATTTGTACCAGTGTAATTTACCCCAGTAAATTATACAGCTTGTTCAAAAAGATGAGCGAGTTGATGGGTATGGGAGTAGGGGGGATATTAAGGATACAAATTTGGAACTTCCCGATCTTTTCTCCAATATTTCTGTGGTGTGTTCATATTAACAAGGTACGCTGTCGGCAACCTTGTTTATGATGTAAACCTTGGTCAAAAGATAAGGTTTTTCTAAAAAAATCAATTCATTTCTGATTTACTTTGATCTCACTTGTTTACTACAAGTCGTAGATTATTTGGTAAGGAAATACGAACCAGCTTACATGCTGGTAAAATGGCCAGCAATTATTTGGTGGCATGCTAGAATTTTTCTGATTTCTTCTGAATGATATATCACTCGATTTTGAAGTGAAAAGAAAAGAGCCGTTTACTTCAAGAAGAAAAAAAGAAAAAGCGAAAAAAAGTTCGAAAGGCATCCACCAGGAATCTAACGTGGAAGTGCAGATTCTAAGTCCTACGCCCTAACCGCTGTGCTATCGAGATGCCTTTAGTAACGCGGGCTCAAATTGATCTTGCAAAACGCGTGCACTGAACAAGTACGACACCACTAAAAATAGAAAAAGAACGGAGCCGAATCCTCAACTCGGCACCTCTCGACCCGAGTAATAAAGGCTCTTTTTGACCCTTTGGAGTGAATTGTAACCAATCAAGGTGATTTTCGGACGTCAGCTGAGATAGTAGCCATGAATTTCAAGATGGCGTACCTGTGTTGCCATAATTGAAGAAACTTATTCCTAAAGATACACCATGGTACTGGTTCTGTAATGACTTATTTTACGAAAGGTAGAAAGAAGGGCCCATTAGTCCCCTCCCCCATCGCAAATGAGGCCTATAAGAAAAGCAGCCCACCCTGGATAGCGTTAGGCAGTGATTCTCAAATATGGAGAAGGATTGAAACAAGTGCATAAAAATATTTAAAATAGAAACTATAAGCTTTCTGATGCAGCAAGTTTCATTCTTAAATTGGTGTTTCATTTCGCTCTGGGAATGCATAAATACAAAGGGCAATCCTTTCGCTATATCTGTATTTAAAGGTAAAGAAATCTGGAAACCAACAAAAAATCACAGTTTGAGAAGATTTGCTGGCATTTTTTTGAAATTTTAGTCTTTCAATACAAGATCTGGTGAAACGATTTTATAAATTTCTCAGAAGTAGAAGTGAACGACTGTAACGGATCTACTACATAAACTCTATCGTTCTCAAACCACGATCTATTAGTTCACTTTATTACTTGAGTCTATCGAGTCAATTCCTGTCAATTTATCCACAAAAAATTGTCATATACTAAGTCCCCATTACTGTACTCAAGATAAAAAGAATCAACAATGTCATATTAGAATTCAATCATTATAAATGTTACTGTCTTTTGATTCACATTGCTAAATCCATCCGAGTAGGAGGGCACAGCCACGTCCACAGGAAAGTGACACTGTCCCGCTGTTTTGTCAGAGCTGCGTTTCCCACGTTCCTCTAGAAACATCTAAAATCCAACATCATAGCCCTTTGGTAAAGTCCAAGAAGGATGACAAGAACCCAAATTGCGGGAAATATTTAAGATTCCGGACAAGAATCTAAGATGGCGGTCAAATCCAAGATTACAGAGGCCAGAAAAAGTCCCAGGGCACCTATACATTTACAAAGCAAAAGACAGTTACTCGTGACGGAAATATTGTTCGTGGGAATACATCAAGGTACAAAAAGATTGTCTCAGGTTATTTGATATAAACGCCACAAGTCTAGACTTCCAGCGAGCCTGAGGAAGATTTTGATGAAACTGAATCATTCGGGGTTTTTTGACTGCTTTGTTGGCTGGCTGTTTCCACCGATTCCTCCACTGAGTTCTTGGTTGAGGAGTTTTTGGCCGATGTGGAGGGTGAAGGAGGCATCATGACGTTATTTCCACTGTCCGTGCCTCCCCGTGCATAAAACAACTGCTGCTCCCTCCGCTGTCTAGCAAAGTCTTCTTCCAACGCCTGAAAATGGAAAATTAGTTGTTAATCAAAAATGCAATCCTAACACTATCCCAAAGCTTAAGACCCTAAACATAACCCTAACCCAAACTTTTTATTTTCATCTAAATCTAAATCTAAACGCCATTACGTGGGCAAAGTACACGAGGGACATCACGCCAACTTGACAAAATAATAATAATAATAATAATAATAATAATAATAATAATAATAGTAATAATAATATAGAACTAAACTAAAAGATTTACAAGATAAAAAAAAACAAGCAGAAAAAAGGGGGAGAAAAATTACATAAGTTTGCTTTAAAAGTTGAAAGAGATTCAGAGGTAACAGTTTCTTTTGGAAGTTTGTTCCACTGAGCTTTCTAAAGATGTCTTTATGTCCCTTTGGTACAGTAAATTTAAAATCGTGACTTCCTCGGGTTCTCCTTTCCTTGTTTAGGATCAAATAGTGGCCCTAGTTCCCATCTAGGATACCGTGACACATCTGGTACATGGTTGATAACCGCGCGGGTTTTTTTTACTTATAAAACAACGCTTCTCCTGTGATTACAGTGTCCAAAATACTGGCTTGTACATGTTTCCTTTCCTTAAAATCTAACCTCTAGGAAAACAAAATATTATTCTACATAGCAGAAGCTCGAAAGGCAAAACATTCGAGATAACCAAGTTCAAAATAACGGGATACTACCGTATAGTGAGCTGAACGATGATATTCTCAGAGATTATGGTAATCTCCTGTAGCTCATAAAGAGTTTATGTAATAATAATAATAATAATAATAACAACAACAACAACAATAACAATAATATCAATAATAATAATAGTAATAGTAATAATAATAGTAATAGCAATACACATTTTTTACAGAGGATAAAGCAGATAAAACTGAAGCTCTTTCCAATCTGATCCTCTGAACACGAATTAATTTACAATATTTAAGGAATAAAATATTAGAACTAATTACAGTATTTTAAAACTAATTAGGGTTAAATATTAAATTGGCGCTAAGGGATATAGATGTTACAAAAGTTTGATAGATAAGGCCGGGAGATGCTAATAAAGTTCTAAATACCTTCTTGCGCGGTCCCAGCTCGGCCTTCCACGCGTTCAGTTGTGAGTGATGTTTCTCATCCCTCTCTTTAAGTTTAGCCGTCTCGCTCTCCATCAACATATGTCTCTTTTCGTTCTAAACACAAAACGAGACAAGACATAAATAAAACATAAAAGAAGAAACTAACACAAACCACACGGCATTTTAATTTTCCATGGTTCCCTGCAGGAAAACACAATGATTAAGTCAAATCACGCGCTTTAGGAGAATTTCACTGTCAGTCAGCGCAGTGGGTGCGCGAGCTGTTTCACAATATCGCACAAGTCACGTGGTCGTAATTTGATCGGCCATTTTGTTTTTGCGTTTTGCACTGGTTGATGAAGTTGTTGTGCTAATCGAATCTTTGTGATGTGATAGACAATAGTTTAATTAGCAATGTTGAAAGCCAAGACTTCACTTGCGTGGAATTTAAACCTTCATGGAATTATCTTGAAGCTGGAGGAATTTGTACTGGGGAACCAATTGTTTCGAAGGTGAGTTCAAACCTTAAGATAACTGAAGAATAATTTTGTTAGAGTATTTTAGTTGCTCGCAATAAATAGGTTTGGAAATGTCGATTTTTAAAACTTGAAATAAGTTGTTTAACTGAAACGTCTTTTTTTGGTCCCACAGATCGTTAACTTTAAAAACATACTTTTACTTTGAACTGAGAACATCTTCCATTTAAAGATACGAAAAAAGCTAAAGATTCTGGGATTTTCCAAAATTCAAATTGTACCGACAACTATGGACTGTTAGAAACAAATAAACCAAAAAAACTGAGGGAAAAAGTAATGGATTATCAGTCTCTACAAATTGTTTCTCTGGCCCCGTTACCATGGAGATATGACACGCATGTGCAAACGAACCCTACCTGCAGTTGCTGGAGTTCTTTGAAAGCCGCCTCTGATGTAATGCGAAGTTCCTCGGCCTCAAGATCTTGACGAAGGATCATCTTCTCAAACTCTGACTTTGCTCGCTTTCTCTCAGTCTCCTCAAACTGGAGGAGCAGACAGAAGAACGAGATTATTCAAAAAGCTAAACTTTCAAAATATACAACTGTTGGCATCAAAAACACCTGCTACTAATAACGCCATCTCACACTAACGCCATGACAGTTGACACCGTATTTATTTGAAAAAGCGCCCTGGGCGTTTATTTAGTTTTTGAAATTTTTGGTGGGCGCTTATTCGAGGTGGGAGCTTATTAAATTTTCACCATTTTCAGCCACACATTTTCAGTAAGTTTATTATCCATCAACAAAGCACAGAAGAAAGAACACTGCTCTAACTCATACTAAGTATTTACGATATTTTTTGGTGGTGGAAGGGGGCGCTTATTCAAGGTGGGTGCTCATTAAATTTTCACCACTTTCAGCCACATATTTTCGGTAAGTTTATTATGCATCAACAAAGCAAAGAAAAACGAACACTGCTCCAACTCATACTAAGTATTTACAATATTTTTTGGTGGGGGAAGGGGGCGCTTGTTCGAGGCTTGGCGCTTTTCCAAGGTTGGGCGCTTATTCGAATAATTACAGTAAGCCCCTTCACACCACTGTCATGTCACGTGATAATGCCTTCTTTTAAAACATTACGTCATGTCATATATTACAGCCTCTACACACCAATACGTCATGTCACGTGACAAGCCCTCTTACACTATCACGTCCTAATCCCCCTAAAACCAATTACTAGTGCAGAATTTGACGTGGCCTGATACAGCAATGTAACACCATTACGAAGCCAACAAACCTCTTTCATCATCTCCTTTTCCAAGTCAACAGACAGCCTCTTGTCTATTCTGATGGACCGCCGGTACTGCTGGACCTTGGCCTTCAGCTCACTGCGTTGCATCTTGGGAAGTCGCTTTTTCTCAATTTCGTGTCTTCGTTTCATTTCCTCTTCCTGCAGTCGGGTCAGCCGAATGTGTTGCTCACTCTCCTAAAGACAACAGATAACAGATATAACTATCGTGAGAAGCATTTCCAACTCAAAGTTCATACAGACCTCAAACACTTTAAGTGTTTTTCAATTACTTCTCGAGGACCATTAAATTTTTCAAGGACTCGTTTTGCAAAACTAGATGAAAATTAATGTCAACCTCCAAGTTAAACTATTTAAGACGGTGTTTTAACACATGGTTCCTCCAGCTCGCAACTCACAAAAGTAGTAATACCCCCATTAGGAGAAAGAGGAATGTTTGGAATGTAAAGAGTTCCTGCAACAAGCAACTCACAAAATTTAAGACCTTTTCAAGACAAGAATTTGGAAAACTTAAGACCATATTTTTCTTCAATCTTTCATTCAAAAGTTATTAGAAGCTCCTTTAGGAATAATGCGTCCGACGCAGGGTGGCATATGCTGCACCTTTCTTGTGAAACAATCACTCACAAGTACTAAGCACTTTTAAACGTAAACTTAAGACGTATTTGTTTAGGGCCGCATTTTAGATTCATTGACAGTTTAACTTAATTTTATTGATATATTTCTAAGGAGGTATAACATTGTGTGTTTGATCATATTATTTATTAGTGTTATCTTTTATTGTAAAGCGCTACTGATCAGAAAATGTAAATAACGCTGTATAAATCATTAAATTGTTATTATTATTCTATCAAAGTTACAACACGAGCCAGATTATTAACTTTAACTCCTGCTATATCATGCAACAATAGTTTTGGCGTAAAACAAGGAAGTAAACGACCCCCTCCTACATGCAAACAATCTTCTAACCTTGACCACGAGAAACGGTGTTTTTTGAACAAAATTTAAGACATTTTAAGACAACAAGGGCTAATTTTGTCAAGTTTAAGACATTTTCAAGTCCTTAAAAATACAAAATCAAAAGCAAGACTTTTACGACTTCGCGCGAACCCTCTAGCATCAGCGTCTACCCATAAAGAACCTTTTTTGAACACTCAAGGATGTTTCAACAGAGTTCGAGAACACTTGCTAAAACCGCTGACACACCTACACACAGGAACACCCCAC
>JAOEJI010432960.1:0-16715 GCA_025448255.1 Umimayanthus chanpuru
TCACCGCAAAATTTTTAAACAGAAAATCAAGGCACAGTTTCTTAAAACTTACATCTAAAATCCGTGTCCCCCAAAACTATAAGAGACGCTATCAAACTCTTGTCTTTGCATCACGCTGGCTCATTTCTTAATATGCTTTGTGTGTGTGTGTGTGTGTTTGTGTATTCTCTAATAATCCTTAAAAACTTTCTTCTTTCGACCGCTAATACATTTTCAAAGTATTGTAAAGGGGATTCCTAATTCGATTAGTCTTTACTACTTCTGGAGTCCTAGCACTCTTAAATTTTCAGTTTAAACTTTGTAAATATCTATTGCAAAACGAGTGTAAATAAAAATATTGTTGTTGTTGTTGTTGTCTTTTTGAAATGTTCTGTTTTACATTTAACAAGCGACGTTTTGTCCTTGAAACGCAAAGAGCGGCGGTGCGCACAAGCTCGAGTCGCTGGAAAAGGATAGTTTAGGTGTGATTCGGGCCTCTTGATCTTTTCAAACGATTTTGAGCACAATTCGTCCTTTCTTATGCGATTCATCTAGACTTTCAGTACTGTTATATAGTCTGGGCTTTCACGTATCCAACAAATCTTCGTCGCTTAGTCTTGCTTCAGAAACGTGCAGTTCAATCTTGAACGTCCAAATTTGATGCTCACACTGATTCTATTTTTAAGGAACTAAAGCTAATGAAGTTTCAAGACATCCGTTTCTTCTGACTGGGACAGTTCATGTTTTCTTATAAAAATTTTGCTTTACCTACCACGTTCAATAATTTGTTTATTAGAAACAATTGAATACATACTTATAACACACGATCTGCTCAAATCTTACACACACCACTGTGTAGACTGAATACTCACAAACTATCAGTAGCGTTTCAAGGTGCAAAAAATATTCAACTCTCTTAACGATAATATTATTAACTCTGCTTCACTCAATTCGTTCAGTAGAAACGACTATGACTCAAAAACTACTTCTACAATAAATATTAAATGGTTTAGTATCTGAACATACTCATGCAATGCCAATTCAATCTAACTCGGTATCTTCAAACCAGCTCTTGTAAGTTAGACTAGAGGGGAAGCCTAAACTAGCATAAAGCCTCATGTCGTTACTTTAAGCGTCCTCGCCATCATAGAATCTGTAATTACCGTATTTCCTCGAATAAACGCCGTCCTCGAAAAAACGCCGCACCTGAGAGCCAAAATATTAATAAACGCCGCCCTCGAATAAACGCCACACCCTGGGTGCGGAGTTTATTCGAGTATTGAACAAAAGAAAATAATTATAGTGCAATACAATAATTACAGCCTTGTTTATTAATTTATAAACGTTGATCAGCGCAACAAGTTGTAGTTTTAAAACTGTAAAGCTTGATTGGTACAGCCAGACAAAGAACTGTATCTTTTTTTTTTTGCACTTTTTAAAGTAAAGTTACGGTTAGTTGTTTAAAAAAGAAACAGCATTTTAAATAAACTCCGCCCTCGAATAAACGCCGCACCCAAATCATGAAAAAATTTAACAAATGCCGCAGCGTTTATTCGAGGTAATACGGTAATTCTGTTCTTTTATACTTATTGTAAAGTTATCTTGTGGTAAACAAGTAAATAAACAAACGAACAAGTCTAAAGTCTCAAAAGCATCGAAGTAAAAGATTTTTTTTTACTCTACAGTAAACCTAAGAAATAGAACTATATAATCATCTTATATTACTCAATATATCACTGCACTGACATCAAATTTAAGACAAGCTCTCTCAAAGATACTTAATTATAATTGAATGACCTTTATTTAGACTCAAACTGGAGTGAATTCGTATAATTGATACTGCCCTTTATACAACGAACAGGAAATTAAAGGTGAAAAACACTGTTTCTCAGCTGCCTCTCAAATATATTTTATTCCGAGAAAAAAAAACGCCAACGTCGATAAAAGGAAAAACTGATACCACTGAAGAGTTAGTGTTATAACGAACACAGTTTCGTAGCAGAACTTACTTGTACTATGTTACTTACATGTAGCTGCTTGTAGGTATTGTTGATTCATGCATGCTTCAATATTCAAGACAAAAAATTGCAACATAACTCAGAACTTTTTTGCAAAGTTAATTAAATGCTGAACTATTTGCATCTTTTCAATTTGCACGATTCTGCTGTTGTTTTGCTTCTCAGGGCTTCATTCAACTGTCCTTATGGATTAGTAGCGCTGCCACCCAGAAATCTGATGAACAGGGGGTCGTGTCATGGATAACATCTGGTATACAAGGTAAACTGAACGAGTTCTTGTTCATTAGAATAGAATTTCTAATAGGTCAGCCGTTATGGTTACTGAGGGTGACCTTCACCTTATTTTTAAGAACTTTGCTTTCTTTTGGAATGCCTGTAATGTAAAAAATTTGGAGGTGAAAATAAAATTGTTGTTGTTGTATACGATTTCGGGCCAGTATCGGTTTAGATCGTGTGGTATTCAGAAACAACCCATATTTTAAAGTTGGTCAGATCTCATGACCTTTTTGTTTTTTGTATGTATTCGAAGTATTTTTTTCATGGCTGAAACACTGGAATTTCTGTCTTTCAGAAGCTTGATTTTTTATGTTATATATCCAAGAAATTCAAAGAAATCATCTTAATCTACCGAACTGAGACGTTTGATCAATCACAAGTGCGAAGGCTCGATGCGTTTTAAACCAATTTCTCTCTTTATATTCTGGACCGGAACATAAATTCAGATAACGCCTAACAGGACTAGCAACAACTTGTAATCCTCCTTAATCGCTGCCTTAACCGGACAATCCGTACAGTATGCCTGAGACGCTGAGTAAAAACTCAGATTGGTAAATATATCTGAACCAGAGCTCGACACCAGTTTTTTGATACGTTGGTCGTAAGACCAGTAAAGTTGAAAACTGTACTAGACAAATTTTGCTCTTCGCTAATAAGGTACAATATGTTACTGATTTTTTTCGTTTACTAAAACACATATGACAAATCCGTTTCCATCAGGGAATAAAATCCTTTTTCCGTGATTCTGTAGTTTGTGGAGTCGATCCTTCTTCTTGCTTATTTTTGGTTGAACAGGTATAGTGACTAATCCCAGAGAAAAAGAGCTGCGAATGTCGTGTTATCTTGTTGAGATCCAAACACGATCGAGCATGCTTAGCATTCAGCTTTAATAGTTATATTTCTCTCTGATTCAATTTTTGATAGATAAAATCCGAAATCACCGCACAAGTTTTCTGATGGGAGTCACAATTTCTACTAGCCAATATGAATAGTG
Source organism: Umimayanthus chanpuru (assembly GCA_025448255.1). NCBI lineage: Eukaryota > Metazoa > Cnidaria > Anthozoa > Zoantharia > Parazoanthidae > Umimayanthus > Umimayanthus chanpuru. Next base: position 3,268 of record JAOEJI010432960.1, read on the forward strand.
GAGAGAAGCTAACTAGTGGACAAAATCAGTAATCCACTGGACAACGTCTAGTGGACTACCGTTAGTAGGGAGTTTATGCAACTAACTCGCCAACGTCAACGAGAACGTCACAAAACAAAAGACTTAATTACAGAATACAATAACTTCACGGGGGGATGCAACCAGCTGGCAACCTTTCCGTCGTCTTTTTTAAAAGCAGAACGTGAAAAGCTGAATTTTGTGGTTTTTAGAGAACGTTAACAACAAAGTGTGAATAATTCAATCTTCGTTCGGCTTCAAAACTTAAGTTTCGAGTTTTTCATGTTCACACACCATCACGCGAAACTAAAAATAAACAAATGAGTTATGCAAACAAGAAAAGGGAAAACGAAAAGTTGAAAATCTAGCAGCCGTCTTCGTTGGCGTCTTAGTTGCGTAATGTTCCTAGCGTCTAACCCAGTGAACAGTGCATGTTTTTTTTGTTTGTATTTGAGCTTGTAATTTGCAAATCGCCAGAAAAACCTTTGAACATGTCACAAAGCAGTGAAAGAGCCTTTTGAATGAAAACTTGGAAAACTTGTCTAAAATGGGTTCTATATACCATAGGGTTGCTGGGAACGCTAACGCCAGATGTTACAAACACTGACACTAGTGATTCGCTGGTGAGTCTTTTTGAGTTCTTTGCTTAAATCAATGTTTAAAAGTTCACCTGGTTTTCAATAATATTTAGATGCACTTCAGAAAGCATTAGAATATATTTAGTACACTGTATTTTTATGCAGCTATTTTAATGTAGGTTTTATGTGAGATGTCAGACTGAAGCATGATGGGTATTTCACTAAATACTAGGTTAGTCTTGACACAGTTTATCAAAATGATTTAGTTTCGTTCTTGTCATCTACAAGCTTCATTTGCAGGTTGTAGATGGATGGTATGCTGTATAAGAACAGGTCTCCTATACTTCCCTTCCATACTTAGTGTTATCCTACACAGAATACCAAAAACCATTTTAACCATACAGTGTACACGTATTTCAATTCTACGCTGTGCTGTGCTGAGCTATGCTATGCTATTCTGTGCTTTCCTAGTCTGTGCTATGCTATGCTATGCTGTGCTATTCTATTCTGTTCTGTGCTATTCTGTGCAACTATATTAATGTGACTATAGTATTGTGTGAATGCGCTTTGTTAGTTCTTTTGTTTGTGTGTGTTTGTGTTGCACGTGTGTTTGTATGTACTGCTTTTGCTATCTATACATTTCTAGTGCCTTTAGGGCTCCCAGCAACATAATTACTGTAACTATTCCCGCATGATCTGGCTACTTAGCTCGATTAGCTGCGCTCTTTTCTAAGTAACTTATGCTGTCCTCCTGCAATCACCATTAGTACAAACCTTTTGTAACTACTATCTGAATACTGAATTAAGTTGCTGTTGTTGTTGTTGTGCTATTTTATGCTGTACTATTTTATTCTATGCTGTACTCTTCTGTGCTATGCTAATCTGTGCTGTACTAAATGGCTATTCTATGTTTAGCTTTGCACTGCTGTGCTATGCTGTGCTACGTTACCTTGTGTTATATTATGCTATTCTGTACTGTATACTATGTTACGTTACGTTACGCTGTGCTGTGCTTTGCTGTGCTTTGCTGTGCTTTGCTGTGCAATGTTAGCTTATACTTAGTGATCACAGAATTTATTCCTAAACTAACACGTGTAGGATTACATCGTTTAGCAAAGAAATTTGCGTGAAGCTTATCAATAGTTTATAGCCCATTCAAGGTAAGATCACCCTAAATTTAACCATGTATTTTGGACACTGTATTACATAATCCAAATGCAGCCTCAACGAAATAAATAACTGTGTTTTTGCCTTTAATGTACTGTACCTTAAGTTACTTGTTGTTGTTGTTGATGATGATGATGGTGTTATACATAGCTGTTGATGATGAGGATGGTAATGATGATGATATTTTTGCTGTAGGCTGCAGATGAACTGCAAAACCTTGGTGAAGTGGAGATTGGACAAGATGCGACCCTTTATGACTTGAAGATTCGAATCTGCACCTTGCCACTGGTGAGAAAGATTAACTATCAGCCTTGTACCACGTCTGCTGAAAAACAACTTCCGTTTTTTTTCTTGTTTTTCGTCCAGTCTTGTTTATTTATTTTTTTGTAGGAAGGAGTGTGAATCGAGTGAACTGCAGAACATGGTTGTAAAGCTAAAATAATAACGCGACAGTTAGTATATCGACGCTTACGTTCCTAGAAGACCTAGAATACACTAAATAAGGAGTTTTCACGTTATAATTTTGAACGCGAGGGTGACCAAGTGGTCGGCTTGTTGCATGTTTATGTGCAGTTTCTTGCTCGTGGATGTAGTTTTGCTCAGTGGTACATTATAACTATACTGTACAATACAATACAGTACAATACAATACAATACAATACAATACAAATCCTCTGTTTATACACGATAGTGAAAAAAGCTTACAGCTTGTGGGGTCATGTGACATTAAATCTGAACATAAACGTTCAAAATTTAAACTAGAATTTTAAAATGTCTAAAGCTGATCCAAAATTAATTTTTAAAAAATAGCATTAATTGTATAAAAAGTCCTCGCGCCATACTTTTCTTGTTGACTCAGAAGTTACATTAAACTTAAAATTGATAAAATCGTTCAACAAATTGATTTTTTTTAGCCGGATTCCTGTATGAATTGTGTGCGAGGTCTTTGTTTTCTCTTATCATTGTATTCCGTATCGTGGATGCTTTGTAGGCAATGGTGTGTTTGCTTGAACTCTCTACTTTTGAACTAGTTACGGATGTGGCTACTATGTCACCAGTACAGTATATATGTATTAGTGACAAGTTACTTAATCTTTATTCCAGTTATGTGAGAATGTTATTCCAAAACCGAGATTTTTGAGACTGCAAGAACTTGTGGATGGTTATCCAATGCGAGTGTTTCGTAACCTGGACAAAAGCTTAAGGTAAGTCTTCTCGGTTTATGTTGTTTAACCAATTAATGCTGCAACCCAATCCCAGTTACATCAGAGGCAGTCTAATTATATAACATAACAGAGTAATTTGACTCGGACAAAGGAGCGCGCACGTCTAAATGATTTTGCGAAATGATTCTTCGTCCGAACATGTTTAATTAATATCACTCAGGACTTAAGATGGGCTTCTCTGTTCCAGTCCCTTTCGGAATGTAGCGAGCAACACAACCTCGTTCCCAGGCTCTTCCCTCTTCTGAGAGAAAGATTGGGCCTGGCTGTGTGGTGGCAAATAAAATAAACGTGGAAGATGTGCTTTTCATTTAGCACATGCACGTTTGTTTTATTTGTTACCACCCAGAATTGGGTACCACGTGACCAGACCCAACCAGGGTCTTTCTCTCGGGAGAAGAAAGAGCCTGGGAACGAGGTTGCAAGCAACGCTGGCGGCAACATACCTTTGACTGGTGGGTTTTTTTATACTTTTGCGTTTTGCTGTTTGCTCGTGAGATCTTTGCATTCGCATTTGAGAGATCCCAGCTGCACTCTTCTTTTTTAATGCACTCCTGTTTGTGCTCCACAAAGGTGGAAGTTCCTCCCTATACTTAAATTTTGCGATCTTCAAGCTGGTTTACCATGAACAGTGAAGGTGAAGCATGTTAGAGAATGGAAGTGGAAGGGTAGCTCATCCAGAGAGTTTCAAAACCTAAACATCGGTTGTGCAAACTTTCAGACAATAAGGACAATCAGATAGGAGTCACTGAGTTGAGATACTTTTTGGCTTACATTTGAAGTAAGCCTTTTGCACATTACTTTGCACTGTATTTACAGCTGACAACTTGAATTGCATCTTTGAATCTGTAAACAATAAAAACTGACCTACGCTGGAAAACGGATTGCATTATAACGATAATTGAAAAAAAGGAATACAAGAAGGTCAATATACTTCACGCAGGTATATTATACTTAACATAAAACTGAATTGTAAAACAAGTTCAATATTGCTCAAGTAGCACAATTTGCACGAACGTACCAAGTTCCAGACACTTGGCCAAATTAACTATGAATTGCGCTTGACCTAGTCAATCAACGTTGAAAAGAACCTTAAAAAATACTTTGCTGGAATCTTAGAAAAACCACTGAATTTAACAATACCCGATCTACTACATATTTTCCATTTCTTCAAGTATTCCATTGCTGAACCTTTGAACTGAAACTTAACATTAGCTTTATATACTATTTTCACGTATTTATTGCTACTTTGTAATTAACATTTATATATTTACTTAAAGAATTTATATATTTCTTCACCCTTGATCTTTTCTAAATAACGTAAATAGCAATTAGCTAGCTGCCTAGCCTAGCCTCTGGCTACTGCAGTTAGCTATTAAAAGTGCTATTGTTTCTTTTTATTGAATTGTTTTGTATTATTGTATTGTATTGTATTGTGTTGTATAGTATAGTATAGTATAGTATTGTATTGCATTGTATTGCATTGCATTGCATTATATTGTATATTTTTATATTGTATTGTATTGTATTGTATTGTATTTATGATGCAATAAATAGCATTCTAGAAAAAGACGCTGTTGTTATTGCTGACAGCTAGTGTTCTAAACATTACATATAGTTGAAATCGTTCTAAAGAAATTCTTTTCGTTTTGTTGTTACAGACATCTCAAAATCTCGTCGTCTACTCAGTTGTTTGTGAAGGTGTTAAAAGAGGTGGAGAACTTAAGGTTTGTGGATTTTTGTTTTCATGTAAATCAGAAAGTATCCGTTTAGTCTTTGTTGTTTATTGTACCAATGTTGGGCTGGTTTGAGAACAAAATGATGTAGTAAACAACTTTATCTCGACAGCCAATCAGCTGTGCTGTTAAATGTTTTGACAAGAATACCAGGGACGAGAACATACCACCCACCATACCAGGTTAGTAATAAGTAACGTGTTACTGGTAGATTTCATGATGATGGCTGTATGAAATTTTGATTAAGTAAATATTGTCATGTAAACTGTGAAGCGGGTTTATCCTCAATAAATGACACATGGTAGGGTAAGTGAGCTAATAGTCATACATTGTTACAATAACAACGAGAACTTTATTTGACCGCAAAATTCAGACAGCTTTGCACATTACTGATTTGTCAAATTTTCGATCCTTATGTTTTCTTGAGTGTATGAACTTCCTCCAAATAAACTGGCTATGTTTTAACGTATTTAAAAGAATTCCAAAGTATTTGTCTGTTTCAAATAGAGCAGTATGCCAGTGGTTAGCACGTCGGACTCGTGAACAACTGGACAACTGTGTTGTATCCTTAATTACGAGCACGACACATTACTTGACTTTCTCTAGTCGACACTGCTGTCAGTTCATATCGCTGTCCACATCGCTGTGACAGTATTGCTTGCTCTCATTGCGGTCACATTAGCCCACTTTATTCGCACAGTATTAAGCTTTGGTTTGTAGCTTCGGTAGATTTCCTTCAGTATATAAGCTACTTCACTAGGAAAGTATGTTTTTATATCCCAAGATTCATATTTCTGATTTGAGCAAAATTCCATTTAATAATAATAGTTTCAACCAGTTCTTCTGATTGTCCTCAGGTTGTATTCGATCCACGTGATGGTGCCACGACCACTTCATTAGGTCAGTTTTTGGCCGAGTGTTCAGAAATTCCACCCGACAGACTGGGCATGGCCAAATACTTCCGTCAGAAATATCTGTGGTTACCGATCAACACGTCAACACTAGCGCAGGTAAGACCGATACACTGGGAGGGGAAAACGCTAACAGTTCTATGTACGTTTTGTCTTTTGGTGTTGTTCTTCCGTGACCTTAGTTCTAAGAGTTGCTTCTGTTTGATCAGTACAAATTACATGTAATATTATCAATTAGTCCAATTTTATCAATCAAACATGTGTATTTTTAGAAGATGGGGTATGAACTTTAAACGAAACACTGGTTTTGTTAGGGAGGGTATTAAGTGTATAATGGGGAGGGGGAGGTTTGTGAAGGTAGATTCGATATTGAATTGTTTTGTCTTGTAGCACTTCATTTTCCCTTGTAAATATTCAAATAGACTATTTAACGATTATTCTCTGAAATCGAGGTGATTAGTGGCAGAATATTCACCGACATGCAAAGCTTGGAAGTGAATATTCTAAAAACCACTATTCACCGAGATTGAAGAGTGTAGTTGTCTTATCATATAATACAAACTCGGTGACAACACAACACAAAGTAAAAGAAATTCAGTTTGATCTCTTTTAATTTCTCTCAACGTATCCACAGTAATGGACATACGCTCACAGTTGGCTGCCTCATTTCCATGCGCAATGCATGCATGCATTAAACTTACAGTTTGCACAAAGATGGCGACTCTCAGTGCAAAACGAGTTTTGAAGATTTCATAAGAATTGGAAATTCTCAACAATGTCAGTTAAAGCTTAGCGAACAAAAAATGCTGTTCAAGTTTTATGCCTAGAAGTAGTTCCGTGAAGGCAGTTGCAGTTTACTTGAAATGGAAATTGAAAGAACCATTTGTGAAGCTTCCTCCGGAAATCCTGCTATGTGGCTGTGCTTGCTGTTGGAATCACAATCATTGTTATAGAAAGCGACATTCAAACTTTCTTGAATGAAGACGTTTTGCTCAATGGAAGTCGAGTTGACTTGGGCTGGACTTTGAAATGGAGCCGTGGATGTGGTTGTTCAAGGAGAGAGGCATCAGCCTAGCTTGGCGATCAGGATTAAGAAAGGCTGTGCGGACAGAAGACACTGGACAAGTGAGCAAATTGTGCGTTAAAACGTTGTTTACCTCTGAAAACTTTCATTCCTAATTTCGCAGCTTTCTTTGTATTGTTAAGAATTGCATTGTCTTGCATTCGCAAAATGTCGCGCGATCGTCCTCGGTCATTGTTCCATTATCCACCTCCCGGGAGGTGGACATTGTCCATTAGCCAGAGATAGCGAACCAATCAGATTGCTTGAAATACCAACGTCACCGAGTTTGTATATGCAAAATGTCTTTTATTATTGTAATTATTTATAAGTTTTCAGTCTCGTAAACATGTAATAGTTTTCAGTAGATTTTTTCCGGAAAAGCGCAACTCTGTTGAATCGAATAATAAAGCCATTTTTATCATCATCATCATCATCATTATCATCATCATATTGTTTGTTACAATAATAATAATAATAATAATAATTATTATTATTATTATTATAATTATAATTATTATATTATTAATAACCTGAACATTCGTCAATTTACAACATCAACAACAACAACTACGTCAATTTAAGGTCATTCCCCTGTTTTGCAGTGCGCAGGTCTTCTGCGCATGAAGGTAAAAATTATAATTTTTGAGAGATTTCATTGTTTCTTGACAAAAATTTTACAGTTAAATTGACAATTGGTAAAATTAATTGAAAAGATTGAAATTTGTTCGATTTATACCAACTTTTGTAAAACTCGCCCCAGGCTCCCCTCGGAAAATTAACAAAAAATGTTTGTTTTTGCGATATTTTGCACGATATCTCCTAAACAAGTACGGTGACCCCCTAACTTTTTTGCTCATTTCATTGACAGTTTAATGATCTCAGATACTTGAAAAAACTAAAAAAAATCTATCGACCGAAACTTGAAATATAATTGAAAACGTTTTTACTAGCATAAAAACATCGCCTTTTATGTGCGTAACCACTGTAACGTTTCTGTGTCCTTTCCTGCTCGAAAGTCCAAGATTGAACGTAAAATTGCTATGAAAACTTGGGATAACTCAAAAATACTTATTTAAATGCTTTGTTACATATTTCAAATGAAAACACGGCTTAGTTGTTTGAAATAAGCAGATATATCAAATATTTCGAAACAAGGACTAAACACCTCCTATGTGGCATTAAGGGTGGTACGTTTGATTAGCTATAGCTCTCAAACGAGGTCGGGCACCCCCCTTTTTTATTACGTCTTTTGGATTCCCTCATGATAGGCAATGATATTGACAAAGTTTTAAAAAAATCTGTCGAGCGAATTTTTTTCAGGGGAATGACCATAATTTAATTTTACCCATTTGTTACAAATTTGGAGAGATTGTCAAGCACAGAATATTAAAATACAGGAAGAGCAAGAAAAGACAATAAGTGGTTGGTAAGGTTGACTTGCAGAGTTTACAAGTAAAGCTAATTGGCAATTTAATTTGTTCGGTAAGACGCCCCACACACACAACACACTAACACATGTAGAACTAAACTTAACAAAATTTTGTAGTAAGGAAAGGGTGAGTGAAGCTAGAAAAGCTGTAAAAGGCTGGACAAATGATAATTACCGTAGTATTTGTCAATGTAATTGTTTTTATATTTTTAATGCAGAAAGGTATGTACGTATTATGAGTCTCGTCGATTAAACTCCATATTTCTGAAACTTGAAAGCGGATTTTAAGAACTGCGTAATTTGTGCTGAGAGAAAATTGAGGAAACTTATGGTTTTTCTGCTGATCAAAACATCACATCTCCCAACGTAGAAGACCCTCTTTCTCAATACTTTCTTAATCAAGTTCTTCTGACATTTGATAAATTTACCTTTGACCAACGTGGAGCTTGTCTGTCAAACTTACAACTTTAATAACGAACCATTTAGATTGTTTTTGCTCTGTTTCAGTCTTGTTTAGTTTTGTCAGCTACTACATCTAGTAATACAACCACTTGGATGGGGAAAATTCCAAAAACAAAGAACAAAGCTGACAAATTAAACAAAACTGACACAGAGAAAAAACGGTCTAAAAGGTTTGTGCAAACTCCACTTTGGTCAAAGATAAATGTATCAAATGTCAGAAAATTAACTCCTATTATTTTCTATAAAATATCACGATTTAACAATATATAACTCACTGAGTAATTAAGTTAAAGAAAGTCTTTCATGTTCTTCATTTATTAAGAAACTTCAGTTATACTTGATTTCAACTTATTCTTACAATTGATACCAATCGAAACGCTTCATGTCACACATCTACACATGTATAAAACATTCTAGACAGCCCAATTGCTTCCTATCAGACATCCTCGCCATTAAGTTACTCCTTTTTCTGTATCACTGTTGTCTTCTGAAAGGGTTTGTAAGATCTTTAAAGGCAAATGAACTCTTATACTGTTATACTGTTAAAAATTTGTGATGATGTTATTAGGACATTGGATGGGCGAGGGATAGCAAACACATAGAGAATAATGTAACGGCATGCGTATTTCGATATCTGGTAAATGAACGCAGCGAGGGAAAACACATTTAAGAAGTGAAACCTCTCCAAGCGTCCATTTGTTATTCTGTTTAATGTACAAACAAACGAGCAATCGATGCAGGGCAACTGCCGGGTTCAAAGACGGGTGTTGTCATCGTAACACAAGGAATAACCGATTGGGTTTAATTATCACACGTCAAATTGTCGTATTTCTACTGCATATGTTTAGATTTGATTTTTGTAGTGGCAAAAGTGCCTGTAAAATATCGTAGCTTGTTTATTATATAACTTTATTTTCATTTATTTTAGCTCTAAAGTGGACAAATTAAATTTTGGCTTTAGTTGTGGTTACCATTATTTTGGCCTTGTTGACATTGTACCAGAGAGGTTTTTGTACCAGTAGGAAACTTTATCCTGTTTTGTGTGAACAGAGAATGTTTTAATCTTTATTTATTTCCATTCCCAACGAAAGGGCACAGTAAATACAATGAATATAAAGTGTAGGTTTGTCTGATTAATACTGATAAACATTTTTTCCGACTCTATATTTTTACCTCCGTGCACAGGGTAAAAGAAAAGTCAGCAAGAAAAAGGTCAACCTTCGTCACGCTCCAGTGCACCTGCAGGATGGCGATATGATTGGTATAAAGGTGAAAAACTTAGAGTAACTATACGCCAAGGCTTGAGTTAGGTGATGTTTTTCACATGATGCCGGAATGGGTTTCCCATCGGTAGGACAGACAGATTTAATTCAACGTTCATTACATAGAAGTTTTCATTCTTCCCGAGGCACCCTAAGAGTTACCAAAACCGCGATTTCAACGACGATCATCCCCGTCAGGTCAAGTATGGGAGTCCCCCTCCCGGGAAATTAACATCGGAGTCAGCTGATCTGCTTAACCAATCTTAATTCCGTACCTGAATGAGCTCGTACCTCCTTTACATGATACTTGTGTAACTTGCAACCAGATTTTATTCCAGATCGAACATTTCAATCCCGTACAACAACTGGGATGAACTCATTTCTGAATGACTCGTACCGAAATGAAGTTTTAAAAAGAATCGTGTAAACGAATATAGAGCCTTAGTATGGATCCAGGATAAAGTCGTACCGGAATGGAACTCGGTATGGTATCATGTAAACACCGCCTTATTTTCATCAACAATGATTTGCATATTAAAATATAAGTAATTTGCCTTCTGACACTTTGACGCGAAGGGGGTTTTTTTCTCCCTTAAATCTTTTTTTGAACCATTCGCGTGTTCTATAAGCTACTTTCACAATCATGCGAAGAACATGATTTATATTTTAAAATATAAGTTGTTTGCCTTCTAACCCTTTGACATGAAGGGGTTTTTTTCTCGCTTAAATTTTTTTTAACCTTTTGCAATTTCTATAAGCTACTTTCATAATCATGCGAAGAACAAGATTAGGGTTTCAGCTGGCGGGCGCACTCAATTAGGTCGATTAACAAACACGGCACATTGGATGAAAAAGAAAAAAATTCGATAAGTTTAGAAAAAAGATAAAAAAAAATTCATATCCAGATTCATTTTTTATTACGCACTATTTATATAATTACAACTTATACCAAACATACTGTACAAGCAAGAAAAGAAAGACATGTAAAGTTTTAGTTTGATGAACGTTCGTAGTGACCAAAGAAAGCTTTCGAGTTGATCACTACCGCAGGTGCAAAGGGAAGAATTCTGACAACAAAATTTAATAGGAAGGAAAGAAGAGTAATAAGAGATATCAAATAGAAAGAGGACACAAATTCGAGATTGAATCGAAAGAAGATTCTGTTTGGATTTACAGAAATATTGCTGATAATCAAGAAAAAATAACTTATAATCTTTTTGGATCTCTTGTGAGGTTTAGTTTTTATCGTAGTGGGATTGTTTTGCACCTTTTTGAGGCAATAGCTTTAAATCCTCAGAATATCAGAGAATAATTCCAACAAGCTAGGGTTGTGGCCACTACCAAAACCCTTACTTTGCTCTGCGTATCACCGTGAAATTGGTTAATATTAGTATTTGTATTAGGTATTAACCCTACCTTTGACATTTATGCAGTCGGTGATATTATTGTAACAAGCGTAACATCTTTAACCATCGTCACGTAAACTTTGCCGCGGTGCTAGACAAATGCTTGGCTACTATCCAGGACTTGTGAGAACTGCCTCTACACAGAAGTCATTTATTTTTCGGAGGGAGTAAATCGTGGAACGACTTTCCAAGGCGCGAATTAATGATTTTATCATGGCCCACAAATTTCATTTTTGCTTTGGGGAATAAGAATGTTTCCATACAAATCCTTTTTCTGCTTAATTATTAGCCTACAAGACTGTCATTTGTAGACCCTTAATTCGCACCCTGCCTTCCCATATAGATTAAAAACATCATCCAAGAGATTAACGAATTCTAAAGAGCCATGAAACAATGTTTTTTAGCAAATGGGATCGCCAGGATTGCTGAAATATCTTTTCCGCAATCCTGGCGATTACAGCGATTTAGGGAAACCTTCTGGACTTAAGAACGGACACCACTGATTGAGGAAAGTATCCATTATGTTAGACTTGCTACAAGTCACTCGTAAGTTACACGAGACTAATTATCCAAGGAAAGACTGATGGAAGCGAGTAAACTTACATGTAGCAAGTCTACCATATCGTTTGCTCTCACAGTTCTTGGGGACACGAGTTGTTGTCATGGTAATTGTTTTTTATTACTTGGGTTTTGCTCATGAACCAATCATTGGTTCATTCACATGTCCGATTACAAGCTTGTAATTGGATAGTGGCCGATTATATGCTCGATACATTTGGACAGTTTAATTTACAGAGAAATTAGTGAAGTATAAAGAGGTTTAAAACAGATTTTTTTTGGCAATAATAAAGAGAAGACAGATGGTAACACGTGTGCCCTCCATGTATATCCGTGTGCAGGACGTCACGTATGATCAACTAGATGACAAAGACGATTTCTCCACCGCTGAAGACGACGAAGGGAGAGAAAAACTCAAGAAATGCGAAGAAGAAAAGCGAGAGAGGTAAATGTGTTTGTACATGAGTAATGGGGAACATTGCGTCAGTTTGAAGATGAGTACAATATGTATACCATATTTATTTAATTTTTGGACTTTTAGATTGGGCGCTTGTTCGAGGCCAGGCGCTTATTAAATTTTTACCATGTTCAGCCACACATTTTCAGGAAGTTTACTTTCCATTAAAATAACAAAAACAAAAAAACAAAGAAGAAAGAACGCTGCTCTAGCTTTATACCAAGTATGTATGTTTTTTTTCCTTTGGGAAGGGGGTGGGGTATTCGAGGCTGGGCGCTTGTCACCTTTTTCAGGCCATCAGGGTGTGTGCTAATTCGAAATGGGCGGTTATTCGAGGTTAGGCGGTTATTCGAATAAATACGGCAACAACATGCATGTATAACAGTATACATGTATAGACATACAACAATTCAGTTATCAGCCTAACATCAAAAATATTGTCTTAAGTCTTTAATGCCTCCACCTTATCGCGCATTTTCTTCTTTTTTTCTTTTTCTGTTATTATGTATTTACAACAGGCACAAAAATGTTACAAATATGTAAAGCATGTATTTTGGGCAACTTGTCATTGGTGCTGATTACTGGTGCTTTGGGGGAATTCTAAATTTCCTGATTTTGTGGGCGGAATTCACCATTTGTTGCTTATTGTAGTGCTAAGAAATACTGACAGTTCAGTAAGTTCCGGAGCAGCCTTAATGAACTGGATGTACTTATTTCAGTGGGTAATGCAACTGAAATACAGGTGTACGCTGATTCCTTTCTGAATTAAAAGCAGGCAAGAAAGTTGATCCAACTTTGCCAAAGCAATGTGTTTTTTGAAAAATAATAGATGACATTTCCTAAATTAGGACCTTAGTAACTGCTCATTCCCACTGCTGTCTTTTGCAGACGGAAGAAAAACAAGAAGCCCTGGTCCAAACGACCTGAAGCGCAGTTAAAGATACACGTAGATGACTTCAGATAGCGCTAACAAGTGATCCCATCGTTCTGCGGAAAGCAAAGTTACTGCACATATAAACAGCTATACGTTCTTGACAATGTCAGGGCGTGGCCGTGAAATTCCCAAGGAATTCTATAGCAGCTGAAAATTAATAATGAGACGAACAAATCTGCCATTTTTGCCAATGGACGGAGATAAGGAGTAGATATTTCCATCTTGTAGGGAAAGGAAGGGGGAG
>JAOEJI010434071.1:0-16696 GCA_025448255.1 Umimayanthus chanpuru
AAAATGAAGGCAACCCAGGGGGGTGTACAAAATTCACATATGGACTATTACAAATTCTTCCGGCCCACCCCAGGTGACAAATACTGACTGGTCCCTAACTTATAAACAAGAAGCGTGTACTCAGTACTATTCCTACTACGTTAGCTATTTCCTTAGTTCTTTCATCACACGGTTGGTTGATATTCTTAGCCAGTGTACTAGTATAGTATAGTATAGAGTGCACAGAGGTGCTCTCTTGACCCAAGGGAGCAGGTATTTAATTTAGCTTAATTTAGGTGGGCTAGCAGTTATGTCGATTCCTCAGCACATTATCCCTCAATCTGTGCAGATTTTTGTCAGATTTAAGTTGAAGAATATGGTTTGGTTTTGTTTGCTTTGGTTTATCCCAAATTGAGGATGTACGTCAGCAGACAGTTCTTAGATAGTCGTGAGATGTACTTTTTGTTATTGGCGGAAGACTCCACCTTAGCAGTAAAAACGTTCAGCCGACTTCACGAGAGACGAGGTCAAGTTTACCCGGAGGCGCTAGGCTGCGATCACTTACATGTATACTTTCTCCCGTCACCATCTTCAAATTCTACTGCCCACTGCATGCATTTCATATTGCTTGCAAGTAAAGCAAGGACTGAGAAGATTCTAATTTGTAAAATAAACTTTGGCACATTTCATTTAACTGCCAATTGACAATAGCTACACGTACAGCATTATCTCCTTTACTTGTCTTTGTAAAATGTTGCAAGCACGAGTAATCTAGAGAGCGTAGAGCCAATTTTATCGTACAGACGTATGTACAGGTAATTAGTTACACTTTGTTCCCGCCAGTTGTGGATGATATATATCTTTTAAAAAACCGTTAGCAGATTACCAGGTTATATTTTAGACCGGATTTTACGCAGTTGATGAACGGAAGATACACTTTTATCTCCAGATTATGCGACACTCCCCAGATCACAATCAGGGGCGTTCCCTTGGAAAGTGAAACAAATCATATAATGATAAATCATTTCTTGTCTTGTTTATGTATTATGTAGGTTCGCATGACCAAATTGGGATACTTGACTGAATGCGCAACATTTCTATGAAGTTCAGTTTGTTCATTGAAGCGTCAGTGCCATATTTCTGTAAGATATCTTCTTTCATCGTCTTTTTACTCTTTTTACGCTACGGGTTACTAAAAAATCTGTTTATATCTTCAAAATTCATCAAAAATCTGCACAAATATATACAACTAAAAAGGATGGCCTACTCGATATATTTCGAAAAAGATGTCTTACAGAAATCGAGCAGTTTTATCGAACTCTTTTATAGCTTCGACTAAATCATTATCTGAACAATGTCAGTACCATAAATAGACATATGGCTCTGCTCGATCGTATAGGGTGTGTGAAAAATGGGACTTCCTGAATTAACTTATCATAATTTTTTAAAAGCTACTACTTAAATACATTTGTTTAAATCGTCGAAATAATCGTCAAGAATCCGTGCAATTTGGGGGCTCTACATTATTCTCAACACTCGAGTAACGAGTCTACCCAGTGTTCGAGCTCGCTTCAGCGAAATTATTAAAGCCGCGTCCGTCCCTGTTCAGTCGGACAAAAACGCCTCTAACCTAATGACACTCTTGCTTTTATAAGAACATTCTTTATAGGAACCTTGAGGCTGAGATTTGCCCAAAAATTTAAGAAAATTAAGAACATCCTCAGGCTCAGCCAAATTTTGTGTGCTCTTTTGAAAAAAAGTGTATTAAAGACCGCTATTTTGCAAGTTCATAAATTCTTAAAAACAGACGCCTCTACTGTACAAACATCCTCTACTTACTGAACCCATTCACTCCTCCCTCTATGATTGAAATAGGGAAGACGCCTTCATATTCTTTCTTAGACTGCGAAGCAGGCCCTCGGAGTGGCCGATTTAGCTGCATGTGTTTTGGCCGTGCACGAAATTGGAAAAGGGACTGACGCGACAAACACGTTTCTTCGCGAATCGGCCTTCGGCCTCACCCAGAACTCTTGGCCTCGCTTCGCTCGGCGTTCTGAGGTTAACAGAGCGTTAACAGAGCGCCTGCTTTGCAGGCTAGATCTTTCTGGGCGGAACATAAGAAAATAAACTGAAGAAAGTGAGATCGGCGCGAGACAGAGGGAAATGATGCACTCATTGATATGTGGACAGTCAGTAAAGTTCCTGTTTCCAAACACTGAAATGTTTGTGTTCCCGATGTTGCTATACGCTTTCTTTTATAAGAACAAGTTTATAAGAACAAAGCTCAACGTTGCCCATTTAATTTAAGGCAATCGAGGCTTGGCTTCAAACGCGAAAGTAGCTATTAATGAAGTCAGTTCTTGACACAAGAAATTACACAGCTTTTCCAGAAGCCTGGCTCCAAAGGCATTTATGTTAACTCATGTGTAGATACAAGAACAATTTAACTACAATTGAGGCTCGAATTTGTCGTAAAAATAGAAAAAAAATAATAGTAGTAATTAATAATTAATAATTTAGTAAAAATACTAAACCAAAATTTATTGGTTCTTATTTTTTAAAAACCGTATATTGTATCGCGGTGTATGAAAATAAACTCATCTCAAATACTCAGCTCATAGTGTTGTTCAATTGTTTGTCTTGTCGTCTGAAACTTTTCCGCACATTTAGGGGTCGTTAATGCGACTGGAGACGTTTATTCGGGAAAGGCTTGCTCGGCTTAAACTCAGCTTACTCGATTAATTAATTATCAATACATTGAGCAACTCAGATCACTGACGTTACTCACTTCACAGTGACGTACCCTGATTACAAAGGTTTTTCCTAGCACGCGAAAAATGGAGAGAAGAAAAACCTTTGAAGATATCGTGTCAAAATCCTGTTGAGCATGACGCAATAAAACTTTAGAACGAGGCTGGAGCCCAATCTCTTCTCTGGCCATTTTGATAAGGCGGGCACCGTTTTGGCCAGCAGATATGCACACAGTTCATGCGCGAGAATGACGCGAGGGGCTAAAACCGGTTACACAACCAGTTTGACCAGTGTGACTAGCCCAAACTCCTGGACGACTTATCGCGCATACTCAACAGGATTTGACACGATTTCTTCAGAGGTTTTTCTTTTCTCTCCATTTATAGCGTGCCAGGAAAAACCTCTGTTATCAGGGTAACAGTGACGAGGCTTCCAGGTTTAAAAACATAATTAGTACTATAAAAAAACATTCTCCACACAGTAAAATCGTTTTCGACCACTACTCAATGTATAGGTTATCATCCTTTTTATTTCCCTATTGATTTAGTAGAATTAACAAAAATAAAGTAAAGAAATAGAGGGGACTAGCTGCCTGAAATAACAAAAGCAAACAGTAACAGGCAGCCAGTAGGGACGGCCATACAACATCGTGTTCTGTATGCAAAGTCTGTAAACAGTAACAAATGTAATCGGAATGTAATGAAACTGTCTTCTATTAAACAATTAGAGACAGTGTGTATTTTAATTTTTTATACAAAAAAGCTCCTTTCGTTTCACTGTATCACCTGACATTTTCATTACGAAGGGCCTGGGTGGGAATCAAGTGTACACTTCAGTAAAATAGCATGATTGCATTATATCATTAGACACCAAATTCAAAACAGGAATTAGGAAAACATCAGCTCGACCAGGATTTCAAGTTCCTTTAATTCTACCAAAAATCGTACGCATGTCGTATTTCGCGACCGTATTTTTCTTTTTAGTATATCCAAATATCTCCACGGTCGAAATAAATTTACAACAAAGACACAATGGTGAAAACGGCGGGAAAACGACCCGCGCATGTCGCAAAGTTTTCGCGCCAAAACTTACCAATTTACCTACGCACGCACGTCTCAAGACAGGGCCTTTATACAACGTCCCAGTCAGCCCCATTGTCTTCAGAGTTATTCGTTTCCAAAGCTGCGGTTAGGAAAGTTTAAGCTTTTTTCCACTTTGTTTCATTGTGCGAGACATTTGGAAACAAGCGTGCAAACATTCGCAACATTACTGCACATAATATTTGTTCAGTAACAGGCAAAGTGCTATACTTGTACTTTTGAAAAGCCAAAGTCCGCCTCGCATTTAATGCGGCGGAGAGTAAATGAATAATTGCGTAGTACGAAATGGTATTATGAACAGTACTCAAAGACGCAGGCACAAATCCCAGTTTTCAAATTCTCCCCATGGGGAAGACCCTCATACATGCTATACCCCCCCCCCTCCCCACATACAAACACACAACTTCTCCTTCTTCTTCTCCCCTAACGAAGTTCCTGGTTACGGGCCTGCCGTTTATATAAGTTGTTTTGAGTGATTCTCTCCTCTAACTGGTGTACAGTGCTCGGACTCTCATGATCAGCGATGACTACAAGCTGGAGTTTTGTCCAGTCACACCAAGCCAGCACATATACTAATTGTTACTCAGTTGATAACGAAAACTGTTTGAGTTCAAAACACGAAGCGATTGGATGGTGCTTGGAAACCTGCTCCAGAACCACAGCTGCCAGGGGGGCCACTACTCCCGTCGTCCTCGTCGTTTGGATAATAGCTGGTGGCCTTGCGCTTGTTGAGCCCGCGATACCCCCTCTCGCGTTCCTTGGGTGGGATGGAATACAGGTCAGTTACGTTTAACCCGTGAAGGATAAGCCATTAGCTAACTTCCTACACATCCAATTAAAAACAGTCAGAAAACATAACACAAAGAGCAAATGGTGAAAATCAAAAGTTTTTAAAAAACCATATTTTAAAAGGAAAACCTAACTTGCTTATTCTTTTTTTCGCCCAAAAAACAAGAGTTGACGACATTAACCAAAATTAATCAAAAATGCTTTGGAAAAAAAGGCGGTAACCTATTTGGCTTTCACTTGACTAGTGATAGATCACAAGTTGTTTCGAGCCCTGATTCGAGAAAGAAAAACGGTATGATTTTACATTTAGTAACAATTAAGTGAACTATTAGTAAAGAACTTAGGGAAAGCTTGGAGTTGCACAAAACTGATATGACAGTTTTAAATGATGACAACTTGAAACTACAATTTTTAAAGACAGAATTAGTCTTTACACTCGCCGTCCGCCGAAAACTGCATCAATATTGAAAATAATCCAACGAACTGCTGTAGAAAGGGCACAAAAACCCTTCGATGTCCAGGCATTTTGGAAAATCTGATAGTCAAAGCAAACTCGCGCGTCCGGGTCTGGCTCCCTCAGTGTAAACCCGGCTCACAGTCATCCCGGAAACCGAGTCAGCCTGGTCAACCTGGCTTGTGTAGTCAGCCCCTTAATGAGGTGAATTGTTTAGGCGGTAAACCTCTCAACCCATTTCTTTCTTTTTCCAAGTTTTGAACGTAGTAAGTTATCACTAGTATAACGGCCCTTGTGTCGATCTGCTATCAAGAAATACTGTGTTGTTTTCTATGAATGAAGGGGAATATCTAAAAACCTAAAACATGTTGTCTAACTACCCACGGAAACAGTGCAAGAGTGGTTTCTCTTTCGTTTGAACAAGTTTGCGGATTACCTGAAGGTACATCAAGTTGTCCTGCTGCACAGCATCCGTGTGAGCCTTAGCCACAGGGAAATCCGCCCTGCTAACTAGCGATCCTTGGGAGCCGTTCAGTGAAGAAGATCGCCTGTAGATGAAGACATAAGGAGTGTCCTTAGGGAACCGCCGGGTGATGTTAGCAAACGAGCTGAAGCTGGCGTACGACACCCTGCTGTCGTTGAACAAGTACCAATCGTCATGTTCTACAACGCGCCCCTGCTCCGTCTCGGAACACCCCGCCATATCTTCACGCTGTGAATGTGGAGATACCATTGGACTGGTGGCCCTCGCATAACAGTAGTAATGCCCGCTGTCTGACGAAGTGCCCGAGTGAACAATGACAGAGCACAAGGAATACGTGGAGTCTTGATCGTCAAAATGACCCGAGTCCTTCCTCACTGTTCCAAGTTGATGCTCAACAGACTCCTGGTTCAATTTCACATCATTATGTTTTGTGTTCTGTTCACACGAATCCTCGAAATATATTTCTTCATTTTTCTTACTTCTTCCACAAGCTTCAAAAGAACTCTCTGCCTTTATACTTCCTTCAGTACCGTGCTGCTTACGAACACTGGGTAGTTTGAGAGAGAGTGGGTAGTTGACATGGTAGAGGATTTTAGCACGTGCCTGAGTTCTCACGTCGAATGAGAATCTCTTCAGGGCCAGTACAAGGAAGAGAGGGTGCTTGGTGATGACAACGCTCCTCTCGGCGTCCTGCAGACTCCCACAGCTCTCACAGTAATACATATTACTCCCTTGCAACACTTCTGGCTCCAGGAAATAGTGCAAGAGGGTCTCGAGACCAAACGTCGATGACTCCGCTGCTGCGTGCATAGTTGACTCAAGGGATTTGGGAAAGTGAAAAGCTTCTGAAGAAGTGGCACACCCTTGGCCAGTAGCCTGGGAAGACCCTGCGGAGTCGTCTATAGTCTCCGAGGGACCGGTAGGACTTGTCGGGTTCTTGCTGATATCGCCTCCCTTCAAACTCCTAGTCGAAGGGGTGCCGGATGAAGAATCGAAATTTTCAGATGGTTGTCGTAACTTGTGTTCATCAGTACATGATCTGTTGGACCAATCGTTCCCCAAGGGGAAGGCCAGTGGCAAATCTGTGAACACTTCCTCCCTACTTGAGACATTGCTGCACCGTCGGCATAGGTGGTTTACCAATAATTTGCCAGCAAAGCTCTCGTCGAGAAGGGTGTGAATGTGCTTCTTGGTTGTACACTGTTTTTCTTCTGACGGAGCTTTTTCTCTCGTTTCAGCATTATCTCCCACAGACGCCGCAGAGTCCGCTGTTGATGAGGTGTTTTTTAGTTCTTTGTCCTCGATGTCGAGCTTGTCTAAGAGGAATTTTAGGAACTCAGAGCAGTCTTGCTGTGCTCCAACAGTGAACCAAGATGGCCGTGCTACTGTTAGGAACTTTGTGGGTGCGTATGCTGGGCGCTGTGTAAATGTAAATTACATTAAACAATTAAACCACATGAAGAAGATCAAGTGTTGCAAGCACAGAGCAGATTTTGCTTAACTCTGAATAACCATTACTCTTCAAATGTTGTTGAATTTGATACCAAAATGATCTACGGGTCAAACATGTTTGTTTTTCTACTAACTGCTTATCGTTTGTGTACATATCTCCAGGAACACTGATACGGAGGTTTGTGTGGTGCGAACAAGACTGTAGAGGAGCTTCCTCATTTTATGAAAAACGCACCTTCGAGAGATAATCCTGGACAATGAAAAAGCTAACCTGAACCTGAACATAGTTCTAATCGAGTGCTGTGTTACTTATACTGATAATATTGCAGGAAAATTACATTGTTTTTCATAAATAACTCATGTACTTTGTTTAATCAAACAACAACTGAATGAATTACTAGAGTAAAAACATTGCATTGTCAACTCTACAGCTGTGATGCTAACAAAACTTTTGAAAGTCTTACGACACTTTCCATCTGTACGGCCTGATGGGCCCAACAAATCAGTTCTCACGTGAATTGTAATAGCTACACTCTTTTTGTTGTAGGAACCTTTTTTAATAGAATGTGAGGCTAAAAAATGTCCCAGAAATAAGGACATAGTTACATACCGTGGATGAGGAAAGGCGAAGAACGTTTATTTTGGATACTGCACAAAATCATACAAATAATCTGTTTCTCGACTCATGCTCGTCAGTGCAACAGCGCCGATAGTGTTGTGCAGGTACTATTTTGCTTTAAATTTTTCTTATTTATTATCATACTAGTACTACAAGTAAAGCCGTTATTACAATTTATTGTTAAAATTATAATAATCAGTATAGTTGTTTTATAGCCCAACACACTACCAGTATGCCACTTGGAAAAATTATCACCATTAAACTTTCAAAGTTTGAGATACAATTATGGTCACAGTAGCAATGCAGAAAAGCAAATGCCCTAGCCATTGGATGGTTTGATGACAGAAGAATGTACGATAAACTGATCTACTCGGCATGTGACCAAACATTTCTACTTTTCCTGAATTGCTGAAATTTGTCATGCCTGTACTAATCTGTTTGCCATACTGTACATGTGACATACAAGTGGTCCCACTCCCCCTACCATTGGTAACTTCTAGTCACATTTTTTTCTTGCCGGCCAGGGAAGAGGCTAATTAACAAAGCGTATTTATGCTTCCGGTTGGTTTGTACGAATGGAAACTAACAATCATGTTAAGGAATGTTTTAGAAACGTTTGAGGCTGAAATCCTCAAGATAGCCCAAAAATTAGACATTCAATTTGTGTCTATGACCCTTCGCCTGATTTTGTTTGTTTTAAATATTTAAAACGTACCAAGAAAAATAGCACTTTTTTTATTCGACCTTATCTTCGTCCCTTAATTTTAAAGCTTAAAAGCGTCAAAGTTGCCAAAATCGCCACGCCCTCTCTAACCGACCGTGTACAAAAGAAACTGTAAGGACTAAGTCAAAACCACCAGAAGTGAAGTTTTCCTCATGTTCTTGGGACTAACATCATTTTTCAATCGAAAGTAAGCTATGCGCTTGGCTTGGTTACTTGTGTTACGTCACATACACGAATTAGTTACCATTCCCCTTGTAGTCGGTCAGTTCCAAAGGGCGTGGCGATTTTGGCAACTTTGACGCTTAATTACGGGACGAAGATAACATCGAATCAAAAAAATTTTTTGCCATTCGTCTAATGAAGTTCGAAATATTTAAAATCAACAAAATCCGCCAAAGGGTTATAGACACTTTAAAGAAAAAAGTGTATCTGAATTGTTTCCTGATGGATGTGCTCTAACTATGGATTTCGAACTGCTTGGTTTTCCAAGTCAAGCCAGCGAGGGAGAAGGTCGAATTTGGTGAGTTATAACGGGGTAACAAACAAGCCTGTGCCTTTCTCTTTCCACATAAAGTGATCAGAATCATTTTTCTCCCAATGCCAGTCAGATCTGACAAATTGAAAGTGCTGTCTATGTACATTCAAGGCTGGGTTTCAAGCACAAACAAGGGGCTTCCTTGCTAATGTAAGGTTAAAAGGACCATACAAGCCTGAATTTACCATAGAACATTTCCATAGGTTATTATTGTTCAGTAATGCTTTTATAGCTAGGAGGGCTGGACTGGTTCTTCAGTTTTACTGTAGTGTGTTACCCTCAACAAATAAAGCTATTATTATTATATCATTATCATTGTCTTTGTCACTGTCATTATCATCAAAGTAATCTTTTTCATTATCAGTATCTTTATCATTACCATTATCATTATTATTATTATTATCATTATCATTACTTTTATCGGACATTTTGCAGTTAAAGCTGCCACTGATGTTTACCTGCGTCAATGACAAGAAGGTGAAGACTGCTTGAAGCTCATAAAGAATGGGTTCTCCAGTCTTCGTGGCTGGTCTGGAAAACACTAGGAAACAAAACCTGTTGAAAAACAAAAGGAAAGCATATGGAATGGAAACTTGTTTTGCAGAGCTGAAATAAAAGATATGAACAGATTATTTAGATACATGTACACACAAAAAGTATGAGAGTTTCAAGGTTTTTCAAATACTTATTATGGAAATGCTGTCAAAGGTGTAAATGTTAAAACTACCAAAACCAGTTCATATCAAAATTTTGCAATCACTAACCACAGACTATACATTAAATTTTTGCCAAATTCAAACGATTGTACCAATAACCTAAGGAACAGACTCAAGAACAGTTTTTTCTACAAAACTGTACATGTTTTAATAGACACTTACATTAGATGTAACAATCAATATACATTTATGGTGAGGTTTTATCTTATTGCGTTTTATAGCTGCAATTCTGAAATTATAACAAATTATCCCTCTATCTATCTAATCCAATATTAGGATAAGCTCGTATTGCTCTTCCTCACAAAACTGTACTTATTTTATTTGATTAATTATATATATCTCTTGAACACAGTCTGTAAACTGGAGGACTGAAACCTTTCCAAAATGCAACAAATCAGTGCTCTAGGTGACTGTAAACATGATGGCCCATAATAAATTATTATTCTGCATGAACCATTTAAAGATCCACTAGCCACAGGTGATGGTTCTATGGCTGACCAAGACCCTGGCAATGTCAAACCTCAACCTAAACATCGAGGTTGATCTAACTTAGCAATAACCTTACATGTACAGAGACTAAAGTGCACCATTCATACCACATATGTTGTAGAAGTATATGATTGTCTGCCATTGACAGTCCCCTAACAGTCGCCAAACACTGAATGTTATAGTGTGAGGTATTCACTCATGCAGCATTTCTAAAACCTGAAGTACTGTACACTTTCATACAACTTGTCTTGAGGCGGCTAACACACCCCATCTATGATTCCCTACCTTCCCCTCTCCCCAAGTGGGCACAATTTTTGAGCATTACGGCATGAAGTGATTGCTCATCCAACATGTGAAAAGTCTGAAGGACACTTCCATACAACATATTTTAAAGTGACTCACCCACCCCCACCATCCATTATCACCCTGACAATGGACATAAAAACTGAATGAGGGGGACATTGGGGTTTGCGGTTTTGCAGTTTTGACCCTTTATTGCCTTGGTTTTTCGAAGTTTTAGATTTTGAAGCTCGGTTTTGCAGTTTTCTACAGCACCGCAGTTTGTGGTTGTTAGTCCTTATCATAGGCAGTTTATGGTTTGCAGATGTTGTTCACAGTTTTTCGGTAGCTTTATAACTCATACCTTGCATGCAGCTCTAGAATGCTACACAGACATTGCGGTTTCGGTTTTCAACAATTCTGGACACAGTTTTGTGGTTTTTGGTGCACTTTGTTGCGGTTTTGCAGTTTTTGCTACCCCCCAATGCCCCCCTCCTGAATTACTCAGCAAGAAGTACTCACTCATCCAACATGTACAAAGCCTGAAGGACACTGTTCATATAGCAGGTGTTGCCAAGATTAGCAAGACCTGTCTTTCCCGTCTCTGACTTGGTCTCTGCTAATAACGCCTTAATGGGTGACTTGACCAACCGCGCCGCCCAAATACTTTGATCCAGCCATTTCTTTATCATCTCTTCTGTTGGTTTTGGCAAATCCTGTAACATATCTAATATTAGTATGCTGAACAATACAGATGGAACACAAACTGCTAACAACAACAACAACAACATTTTATTAACATAACACATACTTTTACAATTTTGTCATGTCCGCTATTAGCATGGCTAATCAAGACGAGCAGAGATAGGTTTACACAAAACAAATACATATACAAAATAAATAACAAAATAATTATGGCAAATTATTACTGCTTACAACTCCTAGATGCAACTACCTTGTCAGGGTTATACTTTTAAAGGTATTGCTAGGATTAATGTTAAATTAGGGTTTATAGATCCATGACAAGATGCTCTCGGTCTAATGTTGTAAATTATTAAACAATAGGGACCCCCCACAAACCAACTAACTAGTTGGTTCAGATCTGCATAAATTTTACGTGACCAACAAAGGGTTTAACAGTTGATTGACACACTGATTGACAGGTTGTGCAAGCAGCTCATCACGGGACAGTAAGTGACCACACTAAACCCCATGAATCACATGCGCACAAAAGTTCAAATTACCCACGTAATGCAAATTGAGAATGCGAAAGAAGACATTATCTACTCAAAAATACTGTGCAGCTAAAGCGTTTGTAATAAGGCAAATATCATATCGTAACAATAAAGACAATTTCTATTGGTTGGATCATTCTGCTGTGAAATTCGCTGCTAAATTCAAACTACAGATTTCAGTAGAACCGCCATTTACTGTTAACAGCTCAATAACCAATGAGAACACGACCTGTTCTCAAGACAAAGGCTTGGCGAAACAATAGTAAATTACAACATTAGACCGAGAGCAAGTCGTAATGTCAGGTTAGGTATTCTTAAATCCAACTGGAGTGCAAAACATATAAATATGTTTTACTCATTTAAACACTGCAACTGCCACATACGCATGGGGGTGCAAAGGATGCATATGCACCTGGTATCTAGCTGATTCGCCACCTGGCAGATTCATCACCTACCAGTTCGCCACCTGATGGAAGTTGCTTTGCCACCCACCAGGTCAGGTGTGCTATTACAAAAAAAATCCTGATAATAATTATGTGCCTGCTATGTTTGCAGATTTCTTTGATGCACATGTTCCTTGTGATATTTTATCGTTTCATTTATCCCACTGAAAACTGCAATCATTTACTACGAAAAAAATTTGAACTTCAAGATAAAAAACTGAAGGCAATCATAAATTTGTTGATCTTCAGTAAGGAAGTTTTACATTTCAGTACTCGATTTCACGATATGAAGGAGAGATATTTATAATTAGCTATTTGCCTGCTGTGTTTGCGGATCACTTTGGCATGTGTTACTTGTCACAACGGCACAACTTGGATTCTGTCAGATAATACCATCACATACCTGCAGAGTATCCAGGAGCGGCTCGTAGAGTTCAGGAAATCCTGTGTGTTGGTACATGAGACAATGCATTAACTCTGCCAGGGTAGAGAGAGTGGAATTTGATGAAGGAGAATCTTCTTTCTTCAAGCTCTGTACCATGGCTGGGACATGTTCTACAATCTGAATGATAAACACTTTCAGTTTGCTTGTGTGACAAGAAGTAAACACACACACACAAAGAAAATACATTTAATGTAAGCAGTAACCCAAGCTATTTCCATCTTTTGAATTCTTAATAATTACAAAAGAAGTGCATGTAAATAAATAAATAAATATATAATAATTTATTTTTAGTCAGTAATGTGGGGAAAGGTTGCCCTTAGTAAATGATGAGCAAGATGACTGTCAAGCATATGCAGGTAATCATCAAAGTGGCTCATGCAATCTATATTGAGAGATTGAGAACAGTGACACAAAGTGTCAAAACTGCTTCAAAAGCATTATACCATAATGATTCTAGCAAACAGCCTACTCCCTGTAAGTGCCCTGTACCCAATAGCCTCTCCAATCAACCCCCCCTGACATCCCCCTCCCATATCAAGTGTGCAATTTTCAATACCATTTTCAATTTCTTTCACATGTAGGGATCACATTAATTATATAATCAATTGCCGCCAGTTTGACTTGAGACTGAGATCATGTCAGTTACCTTTTACACTGATCCAACAACAACAACAGGGGTGGTGAATGGTCCTCTGAAAAATGAGAATCTCAGCAAATTCTATCCCAGTCTCGGAATCTCGCACGACCTACTAATGGGTCTCGGAGCCTCAAATTTTGTGTCTGTCGGCCACATATACATGTATGCTTTTCTATCAAGTCATTAAACTTTTCCGTCTCAGTCTCGGATTTTAAAATGCCAGTCTCGGCATCTCGGCGAGTCTTGGATTTTACCATTCACCACCCCTAACAACAACAACAATTCTTTATTTGACCCTAATATGATAATACAATAAGTAAAACTATATTGGAAAATAAATTAGGGTACAGGAGGTCCAAAATAGTCCACTGATATATATGCAATATTAAGCAAAAACTTCATTCATTTTAACAATTTCTCTGTCTTCATTAGGTGGAAGATGTCCCAAAGAAACACAGTTTAGAGAACCACAAAAAGTTCTAACTGAGAAAATTGTAAGAACAGCTTTGCTTCTTTAGGACAAGAGAAATGTTCTAGTAGAAATGGCAGGATGTCTGATGCTTGGAGATTACAAATTAGTTGTTATTTCGCCCTGTCTGTGGCATGATGGGTATAATTCTGTGATATATAAAGGTGTAAGCACTCACTAACCTGATGGAAGGCCTGGGGAGAGTGCTGGAAACTCAACAGCATGTGTGACAGGACGGCCATGGAACTTTCCCTAACCATCGGAAACAACAACCTGCTGAACACCTGAGACATAATTACAACACAAAAAAATAGTAAGCACATGATACCGTACATAGTCAGCAACCAGGGGGTGCAATCAAACACCTGTCACACACACACACACACACATGTACATAACTATTATATTGATTGCTGCTTAGTACATGAATTCTAAAAATGACAATATCAAAAAAATCTAAGAGATACTCATACTTAGCAAATGCCAGGTCCAAATAAAAAATGGATTCAAATAGAAATCAGATCACAACCGCTACACATGTTTGAAAAGCAAAATGATAAAATATTGAGTTTACACAGTCAGGGGTGGATCCAGGATTTTTCAAAGGGGGGTGACTGATGTAAGGGGGGGTGACTATTCATTGTTTGATCACCAAAACATGTGAGCTGGGAGCTTGCTTCTTATATTTTTCTTATGTGTTAGCTCAAAATGGGGGATGACTAGTCAACTGTTCCACCCCCCCTGGATCTGCCCTTGCCAGTGCTACATTACAAGTGATAAATTACAGTAGGTTGATTAGTATAAAGGGGGTTATCCGTGATTGTTTAGTGTCTTTATTCCTTGTAATTTGTAAACTAATAATAATGAATTCAGATGGGTTTTTTATGAATGAAAAAATTTATTCACTGGGATTTATAAGATGCATTTCCCATGCTCCATGGAAGCAATATTGTATTTTTGGCAATTCCTGCACAGGTACCCTTGTTCTTATTTTCAAATCTGGTCATGAATTTTGGATAATGATCAGCTGATTGGCACTGACTATTATCAACTGTCAGTGAGCATCAGATTCATCAACTATTGAGGGCAGGATCAAAATGTAGTGTACCTATCAGCATTAACGGCAGGGGGGGAAGTGAGGACAGGCATAGCTGGGACATACTAACTCCAACAACAACTTGTACAGAAATTCCCCACTGGGGGTAAACGCTAATGCCTAATGGTCAAACAAGTGACTTAGTTGCTACAAAAACTTGCAAGAAAGTCTATTAAAATGGTCAAATATCCACATCCCCACTTCACCCTCCTCTGGCTTAACACTGACAGACTGGCTAGATTGCAGAATACCCCCCCCCCCAACTGAGTAATTTATTACTGAACATTCCTCATTCTATGGAAACGTGTGCACCAAGGTTTGCGAACAGTCCAAGTCAATATTGGTGATGGTGAGGGAGAGGGGGGGGGAGGGGGGTAATCTTCAGTTGCCCCACACCCTGATAGACCTGTGCAACAATTTACCTCTGTGAGCTTCTCCAGGGTAACACATATCAGAATAGTGTGTTTATTATTTGCTGCTAGTGACCTCAAAAAGGAGACAATCCACTGGTCAACTCTCTTTCCCGCCGGCCACGACAACCAGTTGACCATTCGACCAAGAGCCAATGACAGCCGATCATCCTCGGAGCTCGCCGACGCAACAGATGTTGCGTACAAGATAATATCTGGAGAAATGTACTGTGCTACCGTTGCTAACGCAACAGAAGGGTTTGGTCCTGGCCGCGATAAAATGTCAAATACCGCCTTTAACACTGGAATGATGAGTTTCTGGTCTTTTGTCCAAACTCGATTCAGCAAAGCTCCGATTATGCGCGCGTCTTGAACACACTGTTTCAACTCGGCCTTTGATGATTTGGGCAGCTCTGTCTTGCTGAGACTTACAGTGAGACTTGTGCAAAATTGTTCCAAGTGCTCTCCTACAGGCCAACAGTGGCTGTATTCAATAAGAAGTCGACATACTGCAGCGGTGAAATCAATATTATCTTCTTGGCTTATCCATACATGTGCCCGGTGACGCACAACTGTGTACAGTGAAAATATCTGCGACGTGTGTTGCAAGATGGAAAAACACATTCTCACGTAATTTACAGCATTAGAATTAAGGTTTTCACTGTTTGAAACAAAGGTCAACAGATATCCCTCGTTGAAAAAACTCTGAAATAAATCTTTATGATGTTTTGCCCATGATGTAAGAACAGTCTCGCCAGTTTCTCTTTCAAATTGAGTTTCGCCTTTGACAAGCCATTCCGAACTCATTTCAAAGATTGCCTTACACTGTTCATCCTCAATAGAGTTTCCTGCTGTCGATACTAGTTGCTGAATTATAGACTTCTTCACATTTTCCGGGTGATCAGAAACAACAACACCTTTTAAAATCCTATCCATTTTGAAGACAAGTCATACACCACAAAAACTTTCTCTTTCAAAGAATATGTCTGTTGCCAATAAGAAAAAGAGAGGAGATTGGGTACCACAAGGTTTGAGATAGACATGACGTCACCATTTTAAAAAATTTGTCCGCCGTCGCGCTCCCCTCCCTTCCCCCCTCCTCCCATTTTTTGCTCCGAATTTTTTTCTTCTTCGAGATCTGGGGACGAGATTACCGTCGCACCTCCGGGGGGGGATGGTTGAGGGTTGACTGGAAGGTATCCCCAAATCCTAGTTTTACAGGTAAAGTAAACAACTGCAGATTTTTTGTAAAGAAATTACGCATTACGTTGTCAAAAAAATTACCGCGAAGGCTTTCACAGATTACCGCAAAATTTTGTGTGCTTGCGTGACGAGTTTTACAAACTGTTAGAACTTGCTAACTGTAAGTCTGTAAGTTTGATTAATGTTTTCTCAACATGCCCCCCTTGCACTTTTCAGTACACTAAAAATGTTTTAAAATTTTGTTTAATCTAAATGATCAGTTTATTGTAGCTTCAGGGTTTTTTTTCAGCTATTGTTACTGTAAACTGGCAAAAGAAGTTCATTTGGGATCACTAACTGAAACAGATATGCAATATTTGGATCAACTTCTGAGCACATTACGGCTGT
>JAOEJI010435181.1:0-25186 GCA_025448255.1 Umimayanthus chanpuru
AGACAATAAACTGATAAACAACTTACTACCGAAATAGGAACTAACTACTGAATAATTAGGTTGAACTAAACATTAGAAGAAACAGTGGACAGATGCGGCATCTTGTTACGGTATCGGCTACAAATACTACGCCAGGGAAAATGGTTGTCAACAAAGAAAGTGAGATGGTTCACTGGTTTTAGGTAACTAATGCATGCGGTTTGAAATCTCGAAAGTTGTAGAGACCATTCTGCGTATATCTAACGTTCATAAGCTGTAGTTTTAGTGGGAGAAAATGATCTTGTTTTCTTTTTGTTTTATTATCACAGCAACCGAGATACCTCTTTGGCAAGATAAGCTACCTGGGTTGTATTTTTGTGGGCGGTTAACCAAGGAATTCCACTGATAGGGGTGCACAGTTTTTGATCAACTGATAAGACTTTACGTCACTCAGAAGTCGTGCAACGCAATCCATTTTTTCGATCTCAGGCTTTCAGACTGAAAAAGAAAGATTGTTCTGCGTTAGCTAGTAATAAGTAAACCCTATGTTGATTGTATGCTTAGCTTAGAGCCCAGATCAAATATATACCCCCTAATCATTCATGGACGTTTTCGAAAACAATAAATCAATATTCCAATAAATAAAAATGTCTACTTTGACTGACACTGAAGAGTTTATGCATTAAAATCCCGTGCATAAGAACCTAGAATTTAAGAGTCTGTTAGGCTAAAAAATTTTTATTTAAATCTCCTTTACATAAGAACCTTTTTAGGCTATAACCTAATAACTTCAAAGCAAGTTCTTATTTTTTCAAATAGAGTCAAACTTATGTAGTATACTGTATATGTCTACATTTGTATCCAGTAATTTTGTTTAAGTTGTAAATTACATTGAGTGTAGCTTTAAAGTGCATATAGGGTTTGCATAAGTGCATATACTGTGATTTTAGAGATCATTTATGTATAATTTATATACTTTAGAGATCATCAGTTTATGCATAATTTATATAAATGATATACAACAGCTACCGAAAATGAATCACTTTTTTCTTAAGAAAACAAGATCCAATTTAAGAACCTGTTTAGTCTAATTTCCTGGTAAGCACCATTTTTATATAGGAACCTATCTAGGCTAACTTAGAAAAATCTAGGTTCTTATACGCGGTGGTTTTACTGTATTGTGCGTTTTTCGCCATTGGGTGGGATGGAAGGCTGAAGATTAAAGCGTAAGTCGGTCCTTCGTCATAACAAAAACAGCAGCCGAGACAGTGTGTGTTTGACTTTGTTTGTCAGCAAACGTTTAAAATGTTCTTCATATCTGTCTGTACCGCTGACCACACCCAACCCACCCAGTGTAGATTCCGGCGGCGACGACGCGTTCGGATGCGGTGAAAAGTGACGAAAATAAGGTGTTGGCGCAAAGTGTCGATATCCGTCCGGCGAGTCGCGGTCAGCCTGTGCTTTCGGCTGAAAGAAATAACCGTTTATAGAACTAATTAATACTGGATAAAACATGACATCTTGCTACTTTTTGTCCAAGAAAACGTTATTTTGGGTTCCCCCAATTTGATCCTACAATGCAACAGTGATAAAAATTAAAGTTTCTTATAACATCAAGGCACGAAAGGAGATGAAGATTTGAAACACCATGACTTTCAAATTGCTTTAGAATTATAACATTCCATTAAATGTTAAAGTTCCAATCATAAATTTCCGACTTTTATAGCAAGAATTACCCATTAATTATCTAGTGTTGCTGCGTGAACAGATGTTTAGTAAAACCGCTATCTTGGATTTACCAACTCTTAAAATGTTTTGGTCTATGTTTTCCAAAATTAATAGAAATAGTGTACGAGCTAAGGCATTAGAGCTAGTTTAGAACCATTTTTTGTATAAATGTTAGTCGCTAGTGCGACATAATTCATACAAATATTTCATTATTCTTGTAGACAACCTGACCACAGGTTTCTTGGGGCAGTATGAGATCTTTAGGTTTCGAAAGAATCTGTTTGATCTTCTTCGATGGTAACAAATAGGTCTGCACGCCGTATGATCTAAAAGTCCTGTGACAAATTTTAAGACAAGAATTGAAATACAAGCTAGCGTATAAAGACAAAATAGCCGGTTTATGTTTTCACATACTTAATCGCATACGGATGTAAAGTATTCATGCAATTTCGTTGCTGCATCTGTTCCAAACATAGTGCAAATAGTAGCAGATTTTCACTTCCTGCAATTTTCTTGAATTAACATGTTATTGGCCAATAGAATAAAAAACTGACCAATGGAGTAACAGCTACTAAATGGCGGGAAACTTACCGCGCTCGCTCTCGAACACCCTTCACTTGTCAGGTTAAAGTTGATGATGATCGAAGTGGAAAAGATTGCCCGGGTTGGAGTGCAGATTCTATATATTTTTAAAAAACGTAAAAGAAACACACAGACATATTCTCATCCATGTGATTATCAGGTAGTCGTGTAGTTTCATGTAATCTGAAATTAAGACTCACTCGGGGCAGGTAATTGCGATTGTGTGTAATTATTTCAGTCAAATCATACTCGATACCATGCAATTACATATACAAATTTTGTCTTTTAATTGAAGAGTTTCTTTCCCAATTGAACAAACATTTTCCAGGTTTCATCTTCTTTTCAATAGGATCTTAGATAAATATTATAAAAATGGAGTTTGAAACATTTGTCTCACAGGAATGTACCACTTAGTTGTTACAAGTTATCAAAGATCAGGCTCAGATTTTTCGTTGACAATTTTAAGAAAAAACTGGAAATGAAGCGGACTAATTTTTTTTCATACATTTGTAGTTTTTAAAGTGAATATAGAGTAGTTGGAATTTAAGTATTGGGTTTAATTCATTAATGATATGTATGATGTACTTCGCACTAGCACATCTTCTATCCGAAGAATGGGGCTTGTATCCAAGACTACTCTCTCTATTTTTTTTTTATAAGAATATACTTTATAAGAATACTGATTGAGGCTGAAATTGGCCAGATTTTAAGAATATTTTAAGAATAATGCCGAGGCTCAGATTTTGTTAAAAATATAATTTTTCATGTTTGAAAAAAATCACATTATTTATTACATGTATTGCAATTGCACTCTAATCCCAAATGGCAAAGCCAAAAAAAACCAAATTGATAAGAAAACAGAAGCAGCCATGTAAGCATACTGTATTGCATGTCCATGGAATTCATGACCAATCATTTCAAAAACGGAAATTCCATGTCACCGATATTCCCGAAACTAAGAATATTTGTAAGAATATTTTTAGCCTAAAATCGACCGAAAAAAGAAGAATATCCAGCCTCGGTCCGAAAAACAATATTCTTTAAAAAAAAAAAAGAAAGAAAGAAAATAGAGTGTATGGCGCGTGCTAATGAAATCCGTCCATTGCAAGTTTCCTTCATTACGTATGTACCCACTACTTCACCTACAAATTAAAGGAATAATTATTATTTAATGAACGCTTTTCTTTTTATAAGAACAACCTATTAAGAACAACGAAGCTCAAACTCAGCCATGATTTTAATAAAACTGAACAATTTAAGAACACACTATGGCTGAGGGACGATAACTACGAAAATTTTTCAGGTAGAAAGTACGTTCATACAGTACACTTACAGTAGTTCAAGTCTTCACAGTGAACTTAGATAAGCAACTTCTTTTACTAGACTAGACGCAAGCTAGAGAGAAAACAAAGGATACTGTAATCTGAGACCTAAAGACTGTTTCAACAAACCAGCAAACAATGAAGGTAGTTCGCCTTTAAATACAGCCGTACAATATGTCTTGTTTCTATTTTGTTTTGTTTTCAATTAAGATTTCTCATAAAAATAAGAACAAATTAAGAACAATTTCGATGCTGAAGTCGGCAAAAACATTAAGAACAATGAGCTTCGGCAGAATTTACTGGTTTTGTCTTTTTTTTAAAAAAAAAGCGTGTAAACGAGTACATTAAGTACTGAAGCTCAATCCTAAAATCGCTGCTAAACTCCTTGAAAGAACATGTAAATTGTAATGAGGCCAGTTTCCTAAAACGTTGGTTTGGGCAATCAATAGCAGATTTAGTAAAATGTATTGCAGTGTTACAGTGTTACCCTGTCACATTACCCTGTACCATGCAGTGCCTAAAACGTCAGACACAATATAGGTGTTTCTCACGGGCAAGTAGATGATCAGTGGATTATTCTAAACGGTGAATAAATTGGATTGTAGTGCGATTGCACGATTATTCAGTACTGAGTTGAAATCCAACTAGTTCTGTTCCGGACCGGAATACAAATTTATATTTTGATTATTGGCTTTAAAATGCACCAAACTTTGGCAAATTTAATTATTTCTGGTCTAAAATTGATCAAATCTAATAACACTAAGCTCTTTTTAAATAGAAAAAGGCCGAGATATCAACCATGCATTTTTGAAAAATATGATATTGTTTTATTATATTAAATGTATTTCTCTAAAACTTTAAGTGTATTTGAAAATATTAAACTGATACTCCGGTTGTCCTCATATTCAGTTTAATATAAGCCATTTTTATAAGAACATACTTTATAAGAACACTCAGGCTGAGATTTGCCCAAAAATTAAGAACAAGCTAAGAACAATCATCAGGCTGAAAATTTGATCAGACAAATTTAATAATTTTATTTAATCCTTGCACACCGATTAAGATGTACATAGCATTTCTAACCGCTCTTTTTATTCAACCGCAAACTTGAATGCTCCCATGCGTTGCATACATATACGATACTTCAAAGTAAATCAAAGTTTTATCGCATACCGCTGGATGAAACAACAACAAACGCGTATTTCTTAGCGCCTTTTTATTGTTCCGGGCAACTAATCTACTGTTTGGAAATATCAGGATATATTAAAGAAATTTAAGAACAATTATCGATTATTTCTTAAACTGGAAAAATATTTAAAATATTCAAACGAAGCCCTGTTGTTCTTCTTACCTTCAAAACACTAAATAATTTGGATAATTATCGCAATCATGTGAAACCCCGTCTGTTTTGAAAATCCTTTTCTAAAATAGTTTACCCAATGATCTTGCTGGGAATGTTACACCTATATTAATTCTTAGCTTTACGCTTGCGATATCAAATTTAAATCAGTTCAGAATTTTTCGCGAACACCGTTTGCTGGGAGATTCTATAATTACTAACATTAACACCGAATAATTCTCAGGGCAGTTGAAGGTTTTGTGCGTATTATCTTTTCTCAAGCTTGTTTTACGGACATTCTGCGGAAGTAGTTAGCATTCGGCTTTCAAGAGACACCGACGTGTTGTTGATACCCTGCGCTGTGTTGTGATTTGACCGTCTGATTTACCACAAAAAACATTCTAAGAATCAGAATCACTGAGCTTGGTTAGTTTTTGGTGCGTTAAAACGGCGTAATACATTCAACATTTCCAGTACTTTAAAACACATTTTCTCAATATAAATAAATAATTGTGTTTTCTCTTTTGATAAACTGATTGCTTGAAATGCTTATTAAAATACCAGATGGCATATAATTTGTTCAGTTTAAAACTAAGGCCCTTGCGATAAAACTAAATTGAAATCTTAAGACCCCATCTGGATAATATATTGCCAGGTATACACGGTTACTGCTCAAGCTTGCCTAAAGGCAAACAAAGCCACAGATCTCTCCTCCGAAGCTTGGCGTTGGCAAGTTTCAGATGTTCGTCTGATTGCTGAATCAATCAAGCAAATTTCTTCATCATGACAAGACACGCAC
This sequence comes from Umimayanthus chanpuru, assembly GCA_025448255.1. NCBI lineage: Eukaryota > Metazoa > Cnidaria > Anthozoa > Zoantharia > Parazoanthidae > Umimayanthus > Umimayanthus chanpuru. The sequence goes on from JAOEJI010435181.1 coordinate 5,750, forward strand.
CACACTACACGCAAATTTACACTTTCATTACGAAGACCTAATCTCCCCAGAAGAAAATCCATCTCAAGCAAATTTTCGCAGACAAATGCATCGTTTGCCGAATTGTAGAATATCACAAGCCTAAATGGAACATTTGATCCACTGATGTTATTGTCATTTGAGTTAACGAGGAATGAATATAGAGATCGAGGTAAGATATCACATATAAGGTCAAGGTCTTTTTCATAGTTTAAAGTATTTTTCCTTCAAGGAGTTAATGTACTAAACATATTGGAACGTTCAACTGGGCAATCTACCAGACTATTAAGGCTATTATTTCAGTGTGGATGATCCATACGGAATCAATAAATCTAAAGAAAGGAGAATCGTTTCTCATTATACATAATGCTGTCGACGTTTTGTACTAGCGACTCAAAATGCATCGAGTTTAAAAAAACAATTTTGTTTGACTGAAAGCAATTCATGTATATTTTAAAACACGCTAATAATAACAATAATCTCCCCCACCGACCGTTGAGCTTTACAAGCATATTTGATTCACTAGCGTTCGCGACTGAGGAAAACTACTGTACGAAGATTCCTTTCAGATAGGTTAAACTGAGTGGTCTCTGCGAGCAGCTGAGCACGAGTATACTTTTAAATCTTTTAAGACTGGAGGAAAATATTGAGGGCATTTCTGAGTTTTGCATGTAGGACCATTAAATTCTGCAAAAATAACATAAATAGTGCAAAAATAACATAAATCTTGTTTAACATATCGTAAGTTGACCTGGGAATTCCATTTGTCAGAACTTGTAAATTCAATTGTGCTGTATCAGGTATATTGTGACGCGAAAGCTACAAATTGTACTGTGTTGTATAGCATTGCACTGAATATTGACAAACCACCACATCTGAAGAAATTGCTACAGTTTGCAATACAGTTGCAAACATCGCGACTGTCTTCTTCATCTATCCTTTCTATTATTCACCAACCCGGCTCGACTAGTTTTTCTACCAAGTAAATTAATCATCTGAATAGAAAGTTCTGTTGTTGTTGTTGTTGTAGTTGAAAAAATACTCAACCCAAAGTTATCAATGACGATAAAGAAACATTATATCCGTCTCCGAACCCTCTAATGTACTAAAACACACAATTTGCTATTGAAATGTGCACGTTCTTTTGATCAGAACATAATTACTTAGGTTTCGCCAGCTCCAAATATCTCGTTCAAGTGTGCGACATCCGAGAACGTGCTGCTGTGAGAAGTGCTCGACACAGGCGTGGTTCCGACGCCCGAAATGTGGGTAATTCTTTCCAGAAGCAATCCTAGCATTGAACTCGTGGTTCAGTGTGGAATAGTTTCCTCGCCGTAGCGCCACTGATGTCGGGATAACCAGCACTGTGCTCTATTGTCCTGGTTTCCTGTGGCTTCAATCCAAAATATTTGAATTGCTGTGTATCACCGAGCTGAAGTTTGCGTGAAGTTGACAGGGTGTCTTTTTAAAAACTCTTGTGATCTATTCACGCCCACCTATTCCTCGTTTACTAAGCCGCTACATACTGTGAAGGTAATCAAACAAGCAATAACAAAAACTCACAACATTTTGTTTTAATTTAACATCATGGATACTATTCTCAGCTATCATCACTTCAATTTCTCAACAATAAGTATAATGCCTCATTTAAAATTGAAACATTTTAAGTCGATGTCACGGAACTAGTTCATATATGGTTGTAAAACTATCGAAATATATGAAATTTGTATACAATTATTTTATTTAAGTTCGCCCTGCTTTTGCTCTTAAGTTGGCTAAAAGACGGTTTCTGCTGACAATTCCCTGACAGTAAAAACATAATTATCAGACCTACAATTTAATTATACAGTGCGATAGTAAACGCTAGATACATGAAGCACTGAAACAGAAAGAGAACTGCTTTTGGTTATAGCAAAAGCACGAGAAACTAAAGCTGTTGCCGAAAAGGAACTGTAATTTATGCTGAATACAAACCAAAGCAAACAATGCCGCGTTGTATATTAAAATAAATCCCAAACGATAAAATATTCAGATTTTATTTTAAACCGGTCTAGTAACTAATAATAAAAGCAAACAAAACTTACCGAAACCCAATAAGGTTGCCTCGTAGTTTGCGGGTGGTCGCTCTAACTGATCTGGCCTCTGGCTTTTAAATTAACAATTGTCCTTTTTCCCATTATTTCATATTGAGATACTTGCGCCTTTTTTGTGTGGTGCATTAGAAAATTTACTGTTTTTTTTGTGTCGTAATTACAACGTTTGCGTTTTAGTACAAATCTTACAATGCTAATTCTAATGCTAATTCTTTCAGCCTGCAGTTTGGTTTGGAAGTCATTGCATTAAACAAAAAAATTAATACGCAAACAATTTGATTTATCCATGAACATTTCCAAGCAAGACAAGACTACTTATTAATGCAAAAAGTCAGTGACTTTGTGAATAATGTTGTTAATGTTTAGCTCCCAAATTCTTGGTTTGGCTCGCTAAGATTACTGATTAGAAAATGGGTGATAAAACTTTGCGTGCTGGCACCTGACAAAAGCGATATAGTTTCTCCGATTGACTTCGAATGTTATATTATATCTATTTGGATATCTAAACCATAAAAGTGCTCATATAAACTCCTTGTATAGAAGAGCTCATTCAGTGAGAAGCCGAGAAGAATACTTGCAGAGAAACAGACGAATAAAGAAAGGAGCGATCTTGGAATCGGTACACAAGACACATGTATACCAGATAACTTCTGTTCCAGATTAAAGTTTACTATTTGACAATATCATTTGCACACAATTAACAGACAATTAGATTGATATCTGCCTGTAACTGTAGTTGGATAAGATAAACTACTTTATGTTAAAGGGAGCTACATTCCAATTCACGGCAATGTCTAGTTAGATTCGTTATGCTGCTAAGTTTAAACATCCAAAATCGTGAATCAGTTCATGGGCTTCTCAAGTCTTTAACATGGGCAAACAGCTAAGATATAAATCTATTCGATTAGAAGAAGTTCGCGTTCTTGTGTTAATGTGTTTAACAGCTGTTAAAGAAATAAAAAAGCTACAAACATTAGAAGAACACAGCTTTTCCGTTTTCAGAGGAACCGTTATTATTACAGTTATGACTATCAGACTTCCAAGCTAACTTCGAATTAAAAGACTTGTTTGCCCTGACTTAGCAAGTCTCTTGAAATTACGAATCTACAGATAAGATCATAAAATGTCTTTAAATGTAAATCTTTTTATAATTAAAAAATAGTTCTAACATCTATAATCCTCTTCTTTCCGAATCCAAACATTTTTGTCACTTGATCTGCATTTTTTACACAATTTGTTATTTTAATATGTTGCAGATTGGTGCTTTTTTTGTTTTTAAGGCCATATAGAATGTCCTGAAAACTAAACAAATATTGCTCCCGGTTCTTATTATTAATTTACTAATGGTCGGATTTTTTTAAACTTTCAGTTGATATGTCTTTATATGGTAAACCAACTTGCACTTGTAATTGTTTAAACAGACATCGAAAAAGGCCGATGTTTACCAGCTTTATTGAAGCTACAGATTGTTAACGAAAATAACTGACCTGACACGATTCTGGATACAAATTATAATCATAATAAAACCGGCATTCGAGATGAGTTCTTTGGACGGCAGAAATATATTTAATTATAATACAAAAGATTGTATGGCAGCTAATTGTGTTTAAAGTTTCTGCGTTTTAGTCTGTTTGGGTTTTTAGGGGCAAGCTTGCAAAAATATTGAGATAACTTTGTCGAACTCGTCTGGGTTCTGTTTATCATGCAAGCAAATGTAATGCTTTCAACAAGTTTGTGCAATAAATGTTTTATATAAATTTCCGTGTTACTTGTCGACTTTCGATGATATAACGACAACTGAATTAAGTCGAGCTCTTCAGTCTTGCGCCCAAACATTGACCTTTCAATTCATTTTATGAAACAGTATTTTCAAGAAAAGTTTTACTGACGGTTAATGTCTTATTTTGATCACTATATTTTGGTGTAACGAAAAGTATTCGTAAAGTATACTTATACACTGTTCATACGTTTATGACATACCCTGCCTATTTTTTTGTTTTGCCTCAGTAATTAAAATAACCGAGATACTAACTATAGACAAAGTTTGTCCGTCCTTATTATTAATCTGGCGACAAATGAAGTTCACTAGAATTCCGGGGCCTCGGGGGAAATTACGTTGAAGGGTGTCAGATATTTATCAACAGCTCATTCCGTAATTTTCATCACTTCTCATCCAATTCTGTTTACGTGTTTCTCAAACTATTGATCTTTACACCTACTACAAAGGCTGAGACCACTTAATTAAAACGTGTCGTTTTGTAAAACTCTCTTCCGGCGATCGCAGTGGGTCTTTTTGCAATTCGTCACAGATTGTTTAAAGTTAATTGCTGTAAAATGCTGGTGATTCTAGTTATGCGGCTCGCAATATTAGGTCACTAAAAACTGAATGAAATGAAACACAAAGATTCAATTAGCCGTTGAAAACTCATTCACTTGTTAAAATACTGCGAATAGGCCAAGAAATGCAGTCTAATAGATTAATAAGATTTTTTGTGTGATGGTAATCTGTTGAAAAATACGATTTCGACCGTTGAAAAGGCACTTACAAACGGTCTAAATATACCATCGAACTTTGCCCACAGAGCATAAGCGAATCCGGTCGAACGAACAGTTTGGAAAGCTTCTCAAAAGCAGAAAACATAACTTTTTGATCGCATTCGTTTCTCCAAACAGCGGTTAATTCTACTGATTGCAATTTTCGTGTTGGGCTGTGCAGTTCGGAGTAAAATTCTTATATTCGAACACGCTCATAGACATCTGCTTGTAATAAGTTTTCTGAAAGGTCAAAGAAGTAGAAGAAACAAAGGACATCAGAAAGATATAAATCTCCAACTCCCATCACTTTAATTCAAACAAATCTCTTCTGTTGCAAATTGTCAGATAGCTATAATTACGTTTGTAAAGCCGAGCTTGCTTTATCAAACTTTACAAAGACTGAACAACCAAAGACAAAACAAAAAATAGAACCACATCAGTTCGGACAAAGAGGGTTATCTAATTTGTTCCTTGAAACGACCTCGTTGAAATTTCTTTATCCCAGCACAGCTGCTTTGAGTCAGTTGGGCAGACAAGTTGTTGCGAGTCAACGCGTAGTATTAGATATCACAAGAGCTTTCAAACTCACACGAACGAACTAATTTAAAACGGATTTATCCCGTAGCTCAGGTCATAAGACAAAGTGGGAGTATTACGAGAGGTTAGGACTAGACTTTATTAACCGCTAGTATTCCGTAAAACTTCGCGTGGAAAATATTTTGTATTGCGTAAGAAACTTTCATCACGTTCATCCAACTATTCAAACATGTGACGCGAATTGTCGTGCTCTGGGGCTTCGCGTAATCTCTCTTCTCTATTGATGATTCTATAAAGATTATACTCTCCGGGGTCATAACTTTCAAAGTAGCACTTATTTCAAGCCATCAAGGTGAGCGCCAATAACGCATTGATTTCTCCGATGAATAGATATGCAAAAAAGCTCGTCAGAGCTTGGCGCCTCTTAACATATTGATTTCAACAAATGAAAACAACCCATTGAATTTAATAACTTTTTGTATTAAGAATCATCGTTTTAATTTCGAACGCACGTTTTTCAGTTAATAAATAACAAAGAAACAGTTAATTAGGATAGACTGCGAGGATTTAATTGGGGTATGCCGAATACATACGCAACTGCCGGTAGGGTGGATTCCTGGATATGTCAGAATTTGACGAGTTTGCCATCCGTATTACGATGGCATTAGTTTCATTTCACTAAAATAGTTAGGAACCACTCGACAATCCTTACGTTTCCGGAGTTCATGAATTTCAATTCATCCTTAAGACCAGTGTTGTTTTGACAAGTGTTTAGCCAACGCTTTTATTGCCTGATTTATTGAGAAAATAGAGTCGTTGAACTGTGGAGACAATCGACAACCAATCAAAACAGCGCTTCAAACAGTCTCTTTTTTTCAAAGCTGCCTCTTGTTTCAGCTCACTTCAGTATCGCGAAATTGTTAAGATTACTGTTCATAGAAGCAATCAAGCGTTTTTGTTGAGAGAGTGCGGTCGACAGTTACAAGAGGTCTCATATCAGTTGTTTGTTGTCCGAGGCCTGAGTCAACGGAGTTTGGCTTTTCGTAAGAGCGCCGAAGACTCCGTCATCAAACCACAGGCTTTCTCTCCCATACTCATGTACAGAGCAGCCCGTCAAAGTCTGAAGTGACAGCACAAAACTATTAAGTACTAATACAACTTGTCTGCAGTCATTTCATCGCATAAAGAATCGAACATTTGACAGTGAAAGAGTCAGGACCTTTAGTTCACAGCCATGGCTGCCTCCGCATTGAGCACTCAGATTTTCGTGACTTTTCTTCTGATTGGCGTCTGCTCAAGCCGACGATTTAGGTACGTGCTGTATATTGATATTTTAATCAGAGAGTTACGTGGTTTCTTAAGGTATTATTGCCCCCTGGTTTGTCGACAAAACAGTAAGAGTACAGTGACTGGATTTCTGTTGTTGTTGCAACTGTTTTCTAAATCTACAATAGATCAAGCTCGTAAAGCAGCACTTGTATTTCTCACTACGATATGATATACAAGTGCTTTTCGAGATCGAGAATCTTTGCAGGTCAAGTAGTGTCTGAGATTGGGGGACACACACACACACACTAACTTACAGACAGAGTCTTACACTAGATTTTATTCACTGTTGTCAGGCTTTCACGTTCAGATTCGACTATCTCGGGAGTACCGTTAAGCACGAACGAGGACGTTAAGCGGTTTTGCGCTTTGATGTCCTGGTTCAAACCTCATCAAAAAATACAGTGTCTACAACATCCTGTTCTGATGTTGAGCGTTCAAAGAGGAGTGGAAGGCGCATTGAAAGAGTGTCCCAAACATTTCCGAAACCATCGGTGGAACTGTACGGGAATCAGCACAGCGGAGGTTTTTCAAGGCACAGGAATGATGGCAACAAGTAAGTGCCTTTTCTGGTGACTAACAGATTTTATTGTCATTTGGGGGATTAGTCTCGCGAAAGTTTAGACAGCGGAAATTCTTGAATAAGGTATCGAAGCATATTATTACCATACGATATTAACTAACGAGCACGAGATAATTTAAGTATGATGAGCTGTTTTCGATTTGTTGTAAGTCAGCCGCTTAGGACATTACATTTCTAGCATTTGTCTCCCGCAACTTGGCACTGTAATTTTCCATGCGGGATTTATTTATACACATGCACGAGCATAACTCGAAACTTTCCAGGCGTTGAATATCAATATTTTATTGCTTCAATCATCATGTTTCGCTATCTTTCATTGGAAACACTTCAAAATATCAACTCGTTTTCGGATTAAAATTGCTAACAAGTGGCGCCCGGCCACCAGCTATGCGCTCATGCTTCATAGCTCGTCAATCTTTGTCTGAAAATAATGTTTTGGTCGGCTGTAGACTATTGTTTGTTCTGTAACTGAATGTCATGTCAAAAAGTGATCATTTCACACAAGCATCTCATAGTTCAACCCACCTAACTCGACCTTTCGACAAGAGTTTCAAGTGTGGTTTTGCAAAGAAACCGACGGATCGTAAATTACCGCGTTTGCTGACGTCATTTAGTTTTAATAGGAAGTTTCATAGCTTTTCTGGACAGATGATTTTGTGGCACCTTAGTTGCATGTTGAATCTTTCTTTCGCCTTAAGCAAGCATATTTTAAAAACCCACTCCATTCAAAAAACGTCTCGTATATCATGTGTGATGTGGTTGATTTGTATGGAAATTTATACCACACAAGAATTCTCGTCACTTGCAATGGCCAATACTTCGCGCTGGAAATAGTCGGGTAACATATCATTTACTGCCAAAAGACGTATTTACCCTTTTGAACAGATTAAATAACTGTTTTAAGTATAAAACTTTTGTATAAAAATGGGCAATTGTAAATTTAAGTGGCCAATTGGAGTGTGTCACTGTTTGAGGAAACTGAACGATATTGGTGCGTAGCGGAGATGAAATTTCAGTTTTGGCTTTCCCGAAATAGTATTTCCCTTGAAAAGTAAACTTTGCAATTTATAAAATTTATAACAGCACTATCTCGTATTTTAAGCAACAGTTGTAAAGAAAAATAGCGCCGCAGGTTAATACAAAGTGAAAGTCAATGTCAAAGTAAAATTATAAGCTGGTTTACATCGCCCGCATTCCTCGGTCTCGGAACATCTATCTATGCATAATATTTTTAACGTTACTCTAGGCGATAAAATGTTTCAAGCGGAAAATTTAAAATTGATATACTGGATCATCTTATTTCTTTGTTCACTGAATAATTGTAATTTCATTGGCTTCTTTTTATGCTTCTCGTTTGAACGTTCTTCGAGGCCGAGCTTTCAAAAACCGATGCGAAAAATTGGTTCTAGAGCAAGCATCAAAAACAAGTCAAAAGGATTTGCGAGTTCTTTTTCGGGTATGCGAACTCTAATAAACCATGCCGAATAAAATTCACATCACGTTCTGTTTAAGAAGAATTAGAAGTACCGATTGCTCTCTCGGCTATTATTGATAACTAACTCGAACCAGACTTAAAGTCAACACTGGCATTCATCTGAGCACTACCGCCTTAACAACTTTTCAGACACTGGCTGTGCATGAAAATATAACGAGTGCGAACGGCCTCTTTTGTAAACAGTTTGACACGAGAACCGAACGTTTTCAAGCATTTGGGACAATTGAATTTAAAACTTTATGTGTTTTATAATGACGAAAATGTACACAAACTAGTGAAAAAGGCTAAATAACAGCGTGAAATGAAAAAATACTTGTTTGAAGTTAGAGCTTTCGACCTCAAAAGAGTAACTTCTGATGGCAAATTTGCTATATAAGAATTACACTAGATGTATTTCTTCCGCCGTGGACATTCTGTGATTGTGGTCGTGCTTCTATCACGTATACAGTGTGTTGTTAACACGAACGGTGTGCAGAACTGAAATGTAGTTCCGTTGTGTGTTAAGATCGAAGGGAACCTTTTACCCTCAGGCTTTGTTTTCATAAAAACTATTGCCAAAACAAAAAACGAATGGTGATTATTATCGCTATAAGTACGAAAAAACTAGTTACTTGTCCATCAATAGCTTTCATAAATTAACTGTTAGTTAAGTAATTTGTTTTTACTGTTCTGTTATATTTTCCGCAAGGCACTGTCTGTTGATTTGCTTTTCAGAACAATGTGATATCAGCTGGTAAATGAGTTTGTTATCCGCAATAAAATTAAATTTGAAAATTTATAAATTTTCTAAAGCGTTCTTCAACTCACCAGAACTATGCCTTTGCGCACGACACGTTCAACAAACGGACTGACCGTACATTTCTTACAGGTTAACTTACACTCACTCAAAACTTGTAATACTTAAAAAGGCTTGTATTGCGTTCTAAGTATAGCACGAACGCTTGTAGTCAATTTACAAAATATACACACGACACAAGCAAGGGAGATTTATGGTGACCGCAAGCTATTATTCTTTGGTAAAACACGTACACAATTGAACAATCATTGCTCGGACTATGTGTAATACTGTTGATAAGTTATCGGCGTCTGACTGTCTTGACATCCTTAATGTGAGTGTAAAAAAAGTCACGTTTACATCTTAGATGTTGGAAAATGGGAAATGAACGGTTTTACGATGCGTTATTTTGAACAGAAAGCCGTGAGAGCGCGTATGCGTACGCTCTTACCGCGGCCGGGGTGACACATGAGATTACTCGAGGATGCAGCCAGGAGAACTGGCAGGAATGTGGATGTGACAAAAAGATGAGAGGAAAGGTGGCCAAGACTAAAAAGGAGGATGCCTGGGAGTGGGGAGGATGTAGCGACAACGTCAAGTATGGATACGACTTCGCGAGGCGTTTTATGGATCCGCCAAAACCAAGTGATACAACTGATAGGAAAAAGATGCTGGTGTACTCGCTTAGTGTGCATAATAACGAGGTTGGTCGACGGGTAAGTGAGAATTCAATTTGTAGTTTTCTTTGATTTATTGTTCCTCCCTGTCCGAACTCCGTCTCGTTGTCTCTGTTTTTATTTTCTGGCCGTCACTGTGTCCCATCTTTTCTGTGCTTTATGGAAAACAGGAACATTTGCATGTACGAGTTAGATAATTGCATTCCAGCCTTACTCATTTCTTCATCCCTTTCTTGTAAGCCTCATGCGAGCGTTCTCTCTCTCTCTCTCTCTCTCTCTCTCTCTCTCTCTCTCTTGATTCCTCTTTGTGCTCCTTCTTTATCTCCGTGTCCATCTACATGATACTGGTTTTCTTTGTTGGTCTGTTATTTTCAGTGTTCGTCTTTCTTCCTCATATTTTTATCTCTCATGCCATCTTTCTTTCCAACAAGTAAATGATAAATCAAAGGTATTGGGCGTGGTGTTACAAACTTTGCTTGCGATCACGGCGACCCTTTTCTTGTTTCGTGCACTGCCACGGGGAAAAGGAGAAGCGAACACCGACGCAGTAATGCAATTTCCATTGTACGCTCCTTTGTGTATTTCTGCTTGTTTTAAGATTCCACTGATAATCGATTCTTTTATTGTATGTCAACACTGCAGTGTTTATACAGATATTACTAGGGAACTGGAATGTCCTCCAAATTCTTTAAAAAGTGCTTGCAAAAATGTGGCTTTTCCAGGTTTGACGGGCTTGCCTGTGCTTATATCTCACACGAAATCAAGGATCGAGCTCGTAAAGTAAATGCATTACCAGTGTGCCGTTATCCTTTAGAGTTATACAGAAAACCACTGTTTCGAAGTAAAGGCAATTAGCATCTCACCAATATTTCGAGGGCGATTCTACAGTATATTCAAAGTCATACCTTCGTATTCGCTTCGTATTTAGACCTATTCTAGAGATTTTGAAAGCTCGTAATAGCTGTGTAACCTTGGAAACGACAATGTGTAATCTTGGTATGTTAAATGTTTTTGCGCCAACGTTAATTTTGTTCTGAGTGTAATCCGTAAGGGAGGCACTGTAGAGGCATAACCTGAGAATACAATTGCATGAACAACTCCACGTCATTTAGTAGATTTTACCCTTGTGTCGTCTCCATACACAGGAGTGTTCGTTTTTGCAACTGTAAACGAAAAGCATGCTAGGTTTAATAAGTTCGATCGTTACGTCAATGAAATCCTAAGCAGATGCTATACTCGCGCTGTGTCCATCAAAGAACTCTAGTTTATTAGAACAAAATTCCCAGTAAAAATGTAAAGCAGTACTTTTATATAACAAGTACTTGGTACAGATTAAGAGTGGGCTAACCAAATATTTTTGTGAAAACCTTAAAAAAAACTGTCTGAAAAAGTTTGTTTTATAAGTCTGTCGAAGAGGCAATCGCCTACAATGCACAACGCCGGTTGCAAACGTCAAAGTTTTGGCCTTCACATGGGGTCTTAAAATACTTTTAGCGATTTATACCTTGCTAAACTCTGGTGCAAAGTACATGTACTCCCTGGGGAAGACATGAAACGAAAAACTACAATGCAAACTATCTGAGTGTTTTGCAGTAACTTTACAGAAAACCTTGCTTTGCCAATATTTCACCATAGTTGGTCTGCAGTTCAGCTAACGCTTGGCATCAGCAAATAATTTAGCGAGCTCATTAAGGAGGCAGACAGTTGGGCCTGCAGTAAAGTAACTTCTTAATTATCGCTAAAACTAGACTTTGGCCTGCACGTCCCTCAAGTGTGATTAAAAAGCCAAACTCAGTCTGAATAAACTATCCGCTCAACTTTTAAATTCTTGATGTCGCAATGCAAGTTGCCTTTTTGTAGAATTTTAACGTGGAACCACATTACATGGATGGTGTAGCCGTCAGTCAAGGTGCTGTCGTTTTCAAAACCGCCATACCATAAAGAAAATGGTGGGCATATGCTGAGTAAATAATTGCGTAATGTGCAAAACACATGTCACTTCTGTTGCAGAAGATGCGTGTTCTGCACGTTCATGAAAATTGTGGTCTGTTTGCTACAAACCAAATATAACCTTATTCAAAATACACAATGTGATAACTTCCAATCTATAATGTACAATTTGAACACGAAGTGGAAACGTCGCAAGTTTGAGTTCTTTTTACATACAGTTTAACCCCCGTACATCACAAAGATGCTTTTCCTGAAATCAAATCTTCCGTAATATTTCAACTCAAAGCTGACAAGAACTATTATAATTTCAAATTGGCAGTTTAACTTAGTAAACAAACCTCGCAGCGCAGTAACCTTAAAATTAGAAACTAGTTTCAATTAAAATAGTTTTCAATTTCATAAGCAAATAAAAGCATTCTCTACGTATCAGCTCATGGCATCTAAAGACTAAACTATTGGATTATATCCCGATTATATCTATGGTAACACGGAGTAAACACTTTTGAAAGAAACCCACGAATTCAAAGTCTTCTACGTGCTTTTGTCATTTTTACTCAGATTATTTCCACGTGTCATTATGTGGGGCACTTATACCAAGCCGATAACATGTTTCAAAGACATTGAGCAAACAATTAAACAAACTATCGAAACACAACTTGGGAAAGTAGACCACCCTTCGCGTTTGTTGAACACGGCAAAATTCATGCGAATCGTTAACTTGGAATGATTTATGGCCCCAATAAATGTGAAACAAGCCGACAGTGCTCAGTTTGAGCCCAACTTGCAATCTCCATTTGCTTTTCTCATTTAAAGTCCATAAACCCCAAATACCAGCTGGTTGAGACGGATTGAGCGGCCTGAAGTCAGTTTATTTCTCATCATAGTCATAGAGTTCAATTGTTCACATCAGTGCGTGTGGGTGGGTGGGCGGGGGGAAGCAGCAAACAGAATTTCCTTATGCGGGTTCATAAATTGCATTCCTTACTTGTTTTTCTACTGCATAAATAGCACAATTTATTGCTCATTTGAAGGTGCACGAATGACATTGGTATTCTTTAAGTATTTAAGGAAAGGAATGATATTGTTGTTTTTCCGGATATGTTTTAAACATTCAATCTTTTCTTGTTCAAATTTGTTTTGTGTTGGTATTTTTTGTCAGATAGCGAAAGCAACATCGACGTGGAATTCAATTATACGCTTGGTAAATCCGTTGCCACACAACCAAAATATCCATATTTTTAGTGGAAACTGAGCAGAAACAATACTGAGTCAAAGAAGTAGTACATTCAATATGTGCTGCAGTCAGCTGAGTTTGCCGCGAATCCTCGTTTCTTGTGTGTGTATGTGTGTGTATGTATGTGCGTGTGTGTGTGTGTGTGTGTGTGTGTATGTGTGTGTATGTATGTGCGTGTGTGTATGTGTATGTGCGTGTGTATTTTTGAGGCATTAATCAGAACCACTGACATAGCTATATTGTTAAACAAATTCCTTAGGAGTGCTTAACCAGATTGTTTCTAAGCGACCTAAAGGCATGATTTATGATTGAGTTTCCAAGACCTTCGAGCTCTGGGAGAGAGGAGAATTTGGTGGTGAAACTGTTTGGGGGAGCTCGTCGGAAACCTGAATAGCGGCGCTGCTGGGCAGCCAATAAGGGATACCACAAATAAAATGCCCTATAGACCACAGGATAGTCCAGTCCATAGCGGTCTGTCGTTAGCGACAATAGCTGTTTCATTTCGGTCTAACCAGTTTCTTCCATTGATGGTAGACCAGCTCGTTTCAACATTTCTATGTTGGTTATCTTGTCTTTCCATGAGATGTTCATTATGGCTCGAAGGTGTTTCATCATGTACGCGTGGAGTTTCTTTACCTGTACTCTGTAGACAGTCCACGTTTCCGCACCGTACAATAGAGTAGCCAGCACTGTCGCTCTGTACACTTTACATTTCACACGGATAGACACATGTAGATTGTTCCATAGTCTCTCCCTCAAGTTTCCAAACACAGCGCTTGCTCTTCCCATTCTGAGAGATAGTTCATCCTCCAGCCTAGCATTGTCTGAAACAGTACTCCCCAGATACGTGAAAGACTTGTACTTGACTAGTGGCTCTGTACGAATTCTGATCTCTTCTGGTAGTGATGTTGATAACTGGAACTTTGATGGTTGGTAAAGGCACTCTGTCTTCTTAATCTTGGTCTTGAGGCTGAGTTAACTAGCTGCTCTTGCAAATTTCTCCACTAAAAATTGCATTTCTTGCGCACTGTGTGCAACTAGAGCAATATCATCGGCAAAGAGCATTTCTCTTACGACCTTTACTGAAGTCTTACTCTTGGCTTTAAACGTACTGTGCCACATTGAACAAGTCTGCATCTTTCCTTGTTTGAATGTATACGCCTTCTGTAGTGTCTTTGAAGGCCACCTCAACATGGCTGCCAGATACAGCGAGAAGAGTGTAGGCGCCAGCACACACCCTTGTTTCACCCCATTGCTTACTGAAAAGTCTTTAGAGACTGAACCACTCATTGCCACGTTTGCTTGCATACCTGAATGGAGTGCCTCAATCAGGTTAACAAATTTCTCTGTACAGCCATACCTCTTTAGTACCTGCCAAAGTCCTTGTCGTGAAACAGTATCAAAGGCTTTACTGAAGTCTATGAACAAGACCACATAAAGATAGTAGGCCAGCGTTAACAAAACTTTCTAAGTACAGTTTGTAGCACCCCAGCTGTGCTGTTAGATACGAATGTTGAATGTTTACTACTTATTTTGCCTACTAGTAAGCAACTATCAAAACTACGAACTCGCCGTGTTTATATTGTAAGTCTTAACTGACTGTTTAAGCAAATCGAGGTAAACAATGAAATTGACAAAACCTGAAAAGAATCAGTTGCATCTTTACATGTTTCAATCTAACAGATCAAGAAACACTTGCGCCTCTTCTGAATCCAGCTTTGAAGAACTGCTAAACTACATCTTCCTGCTGTTTTTCCTGTGAGCCAAATACTTTAGGCGAGGCTCATAGTTTATTTCATTTCTATGCAAATTCAGCATCAATTTTGTCGCAATTTGGAAAAAAACACACTTAGAAAAATACTTACAAACCTTGCAAAAGTTGTGTTTCATACTACGCGCGCCTTCTTATTGACTCCCTGGTTATGAAAAAACGCTGACGTGACCAGTCTTTCACTGACAAAGTTTTTTTTTCACCAAAAAGTTTACTGTTCCAAATGAAGTACATAACGCATGCTTTTGAGTTCAACCGTTACTGACAACATTTGGAAAAATGAAAGAACGTCCGAGAAGCTGGAGAAAAAGACTCGCCCACTCCTAATATTTTCCGCGCGTTTTGTCTCTGTAACAAATGGCGGGAAAACTAAAGCGTGCTCGTGCGCCTGTTTCGTTGTGAAATGAAGCGTATCTGCCCGCCGTTTTGGCGGAAAAATGAAGCGTATCTGCGCGCCTTTTTACAGGAAAAAGTAGCGGGTACGCCCTTTTGGCGGGATAATGATGCGTATCTTCGCACCCTTTTTGCGGACAACGAAGCATGTCTGTGCTTCGTTTTTGGCTACGAAGTATACAAAACAGAGGTTCGCTGGCGCCCAGGTTAGTGTGTTGTGTTGTTTTTCATTGTCCTGGGTCTCGATGCTTTTATAGATCATGTTTTGAAAAGGTTGTTCTCACAAAAAAGCCGGTATTGTTTAAACTATCAAAAAAATAATCTACATCTCAAAGTGCTCCTGAAACTCAGCAGAAGAAAATTAGTAATAAATGAGGTTAGCTTGTATCTGACAGTCAACTGATAAGATTTAAGTCATCTTTGCACGGATAGTGAGTAAGAATATATATCGGAATCATCTGATCATTAATTATGGCGTAACAATGGTGCAGAAGTGCCGTGAAAATTTTTGCTTCGATCTTGCGCATGTCACTGAATATATTCTGTTAATACTGGAGGCTTTTACTCTGGATGGCAAAAATGGCTGCTCAGTCGGCTTCATAGCCGCCTAGATTCATTGAGCGGTAACTTTGTTCAACACTATAGTAAAAAAAAGAGTTTATTTGTCTTTGTAATTTCAGTTGTATTTGTTTACTGTTGTTCTACAAGGCAGTTGAGTTCATACAATAACAAACTCCCTCATACATCATTCACCATTCGGTAAACAACGTTAAGGCATCCCTCAGTGGCACAAAACACATTTTGGTTTGATATGGAGGCGATTCGGTTGTTTCAGTTAAAAAAAGGCGTATGTTTCGTAATGAGCCAACAGAACCACAAGAACGCGGTTTAACGAATAAGGCTTAGCCTGTTGTTGTTTGCACATAGCTGAACAACAAAGTCGTGCTTTATAGATTTAGGGGGGGGAGGGGGAGGTGAGAGCAAAACCAGACATTTTGGTGGAAAGGATATCAAGGAAAAATTGCCTGGAGGTCCAGGTAGAGATGAGTCTGTGGTGGTAGTTTTGGCATATCAGTCCCTTTGAATATATGCCAGTGAATTGATAAAAACCGCCCCCGAACGTGGTATCCCCGTGATAATATTGAGTTGTTCTTTGTAGTCTTCTCATCAAAGAGTAAACAGCTATTTCAAGTTGTAGACCTCTATAAAGGGGAATGAGTAAACAGCTTGCTATTTGGCCGTCGACTGTTGAGCTTGACTAGCTTCGCATGGCCTGAAAAAGGGTCTTTCAACTGGCGTTAAAAGTGCTTGAAGAAGTTGTCGCCCTAGTACATCACAGAAATGGTTTTCCGTAAAATTGTTGAAAACACGGTTTTAGGGTGTGTTAACAGCCAGTTATTGGACGGTTGACTGTTAAGCTAGACTAGTTTCGCCTGGTAAGCTCTACTTTCTCTTGTGTTTTTCTCGTCTACAAAACGAAATCATTCACCTTAAAAGGGTCTTTAAATGGCGTTAAAAAAGCTTGACAAAGTTGTCGCCCTAGTACATTGCAGAAATGGTTCCCTTGAAACATTAACCAAACTCTCAAGCTTTTATAATGCATGTTGATTCCTGTCAAGTCTGAACTATAAGTAATGAACAGGCTCTGATTTATTGCCGACAATCAAAGTGTCCTAATTACTACTTATAGGCAACAATTCAAAATGAATTGTCTTTCTAGAATGTCCTATCAGCCGATTTTTGTCGGAATTGTCAACACAGTAAAGCCGAAGACAAGCTTCTTGATTGACGACTGAACTATTTGACCGCTGTCAGCAAAGTATGTACCTCAAGTCAAGATAAGAAATAAGTAAATGCACATGCAAGACCAATGTTCGGTAAACTTTCGGTTTAATAGAACTAGAAAACTGAAGAAATTGAGTTGGAAGTCGTTCGAATCTTTAGTTTAAACAGGGTTTAAATTTAATTGTCAAACTGACCTTTACATTAGAAATGCTAGAGTTTGTCCTGACGAAGACCTAACAGTCGAATCATCAGTCAGCTTTCCATCCAACCTTACGGCGCAAATAATACCATATGAATCCTTTTTGATCAAACCACACATATAGCTTACGGGCCGACATAGAAAAACCAGTTTTTCTAAAATTAGTCTTTCAGTGTTATTATTAGACAAACCTGCGAATGTCACGAGCGAATGAAAGCAAGTTTTCTTCATATTTCGGTTAAGGAATTCAAAAGGAACTTTGATTTTGCTGACTTCCTCCACAAAAATGCTCCGGATCTTAAATTCAATTTTCAGATTAAAGTGTTGCCTCTTGCTCATTGCTAACCTTTTCCAATTAGGGCTAACCCCCCTATGCAGTGGCACAAAAGTTCTGGACCTCATCAAGCTTGTGTCACAGAACAGCGGAACACTGCGCCTATGTCGGTGTGCGGTTGTGGCAACCACAGTCGGAAAACATCCCACACCCTATCTATTTCCCTTTCCTTCACTCTCATAACGAACTTACCAGTTAATGGAGGATTATAGTGCACATTCTTTGTATAGCAAGGAACATTTTGTGGGTTGAGGCTGAATACTCCAATTTTATTCTGGATTTCTCTCGAGTGTTCTTAACGCGCTTTTTATCGGTTCTTCAAACTTTCTCTCTATACGTCTGCTAATCTCGTCCCCAGATCTCGTTTTGGCGGTTTCGAGGAAGGGAAAAAAATCGGAGCAACCGCCAAAACGAGATCTGGGGACGAGATTATACGTCTTCAAATTCAAAAGCTGTTAATTCTGCGCATTTTTAGGGTCCATTTACCTGATGAGAACCGAGATGTGTTCGTCCCAGGATGTAATTCGTCCCGGGACTAGAAAAAAATTGTTCACATAAGGGGATTCACCTGGGAAACCCGAGACGAAGGCCATCTCGCCCGAGACAAACGTATCCCATTCTTTTTCTCTCCAAATTTTTGCATTTTTAACCATGGGACCTCCAGCTGCAGAGGGCCTATTAGGGCTTTTTATATCACCACCAAATTAGTCAGTCTTTCGGTTTGAGTTTTGCAATGACAATAACAATAATAATAATAACAATAACATTAGCATTAGCATTAGCATTAATAATAATAATAATAATAATAATAAAAAATTTATTTACTGAGAGTAACACATAGTAAAAACTGAACAACTCGTGGCCCTCGAACAGGCCGTAAAAATTTACAAGGTTAAAAATGGATTTTTTGTCCATCGAACTGTCTGCCTACTGACAATATGAACTATAACAAAACTAGAATTACAAGACAGGAATGAACTACCAACCGACCTATTTACCTGCCTATATTAAGAGAAAAAAAAATAAATGAAGGTTTAGGAACAAGGAACTTTAAATACTCCGCTGTTTTCATGTTCTTCTTAAAAGGTATCTTGTTTCTGTTTCTGTTTCACTTTCATCAGTCTTACCGCTTTCCATGCCCTTCTCTCCCAAAGACGAGGGTCTAAAATCTCACAACCTGTCTCCAGACATTTCCTATTGATAAGTTGTGAGCGTTTTGCATTTCATTTTAGAGTTTGGAGGCGATGATCAGTTCCAATATTCTCAAAACTAATCAACTTGTTTTACACTACTACTGTAAGGAGAAGATAGATATTGATAACGTGGTACTTGTTTTGGCCGTCCACGCTATAGTGGGGGGCTGTGACTGCATTTCCATACCGTTTAGTATTCAAATCTGTGTCTTTTTTGTGACTCGGGGATTGTGCTTCAACAACGCATATTTTTGTTTCATGTACTATTTGAAAGACAGCTAATAGTGAACAAGGAAAACCAGACACACAACCTGAAACCCCAAGTTCTTGGCTGATAGTCAGCTAGCTGTTTCGTAAGGTGAGACCGCACTGAATATTAGCTGATAAATAACAGATGAGCGTGGAGCGCGAACCTGTTATAATCAGCTAATATTCAGAAGGTCGAGTAGAATAATTGTTTTATTATTAAATACAGTTTTATTAAATACAACAACAAATTATTTTTCACCGGCAAATATTTATTTGAAAATAAATTGTGT
>JAOEJI010436293.1:0-16686 GCA_025448255.1 Umimayanthus chanpuru
CCCTCCTCCTTTTTTTCTCTTTTCCCCAATTCTCGCGCAAATGAGCCTGTTCGCAGGCTACAATTCGGCAATCCTGAAAAGTCAAGATATTTATATAAAAATGACGCCATAGTCTTCATTGACACGTATTAATGGTTATTTTCTCTCGAGTCCAGTTCTTCAAGATTCGCAAGTAGGACTGCATGTGCTAGCCACGAGTAAAAGTTTGTGTGGTATACCAAACCGCCGAGTTCGTATGTTGCCTAGGGTAAAAAAGAATCCTAGTGTGAATGATAGCATGATTCTACGAGTAAGCTGGTTCATCGTTCATGTAAAATAAGGATGACCAGATTACTAGTAAAACGTGCATTTGCTATCGTGTTTTAGTGTGTCAAGGTTGATCGTGTACCGTTTCAGTTTAAAACGTCACATCTTAGTATAAAACTGAAGCTGTGAGGTTTTGAACGGAAAGGGTGTACCTTTATTAAATCAACACACTCTTTATGAAAACTGCATTACAATTGCTACATCTCAATAGTCTGCATCTGGAACGGTCTTCGCGTTGCAGGTAGAGAATGTTAGATCCGGGGTCGCATTTACAGCACAGCTGAAATGAAATGAGATTCGTCTTCGAGAGGGTCGACAATCCAACCTTCTAAAATACTTAGAGCGGGAGTGGGGTTCCTTATAATATGCCAGTAGCAGTTGCAGTAACAAGTGTAAATGTCGGGCTCGTTCGTGGGCATGTAATAACATTCGCACGTTAAACATCTGATCGGTAGAAGTAACGGTGTTTTCTGTAAAGTGTAAAAACAAAAAATTCACCGTTGTAATTTGACCGTTAAGTTGGTTGTAATAAATGCTTATTAATATGAAACAGGGTGTGTGGGTCGCCGAAAATAAATGCTTACATAGTAGTTATTAATTTGAAACAGGGTGTGTGGGTCGCCGTTATTGTCAGTAAATTTAATTTTATAGAAAGAGTTACATTGAATGCAGTTAAATTCGTAATGAAAGCAGTTGCTAGTGTAGACGCTTGTGTCGTGATAGTATAGGTTGCGGGCAACAGTCTTCCATTTGGTATGGGAGCATTCGGCACAGATCTATAAAGAAAACAGAATTATGAAAAATTGTAAATAGAGAAATTGTATTTGCCGATCGTACCAGATCTAACTTGACGAGGCGGGTTGTTAATTCTAAATTGAAAGATGACAGACGTGTTGCAGTCACTACATTTAAATTTGAAATAAAAATTGTCGGGTTTTGGGGTAGTGTCTTCGTCATTATCGTATAAATAGCGTGCGATTTCGTTCCATGTCGAGTCAGAACATCGCGGGCACTGGAAGAGATAAAAAAGAAATTTTGTTTAGTTCATAATTATTGCAACCTCTGGCAACACCGTAGAATGTAAAATTAAATGGGCTGCCAGAGCTTGCAAGTATTATGATATGTCTGTGATTAAAGCATGTATACGGATTTCGTGTGGGAAAATCTGATAGCCTTCTATGCCTCCCACTATACTCGCTCGCTGATGCCCGTTGATAAATTCGATAATGTATAGTTCGTTGCACTGAGTGCAGATAAATTCGTAATAGAAACTGCTAGATCTGGGGCTCGTGTCTTCGTCTTGGTGGAATAAATAGCACCCGATTTCGACCCAGGAAGTGTTTGAGCATTTGGGACAGCAAATCTAGAAGGAAAAAATGGTATATTTTAATCAAGATGCAAAAGAGGGAGAAGAAAATGAACATTAAATGTTAATCATTTTCTTCTTCTTCTTAGAATCATTGATTAATGTAAAGCAAGACGTCGAAGCAGAGTTTTGAAGCGATTACACTTTATTAAAATACTGCATGCACATACATGAGTTCCATAGGACCTACAATGTCCAAGGCCTCGAAAGGCGGTCCAAGTCCTGGTTCGGTGCACAGTTCATACCAACTGCCTTTGCAATTGGGGCAATATAAATCAACTCTACAATAGCTGATACCGCTACTATGTGATACATTAAGCACTACTGGTGTGACATCTAAGCATCCGTGTGCGTAATAATCATAATAAGAAGGCAGTTCAACCTAAAAACGAGAGACAAGCGATTGTTGACGTTTAATAACATCTTTTACCGCGACTTGTAAAGCAGAGTGCAGTTCGCGTGTATAATCTAATCTAGAGTCGTTGTTTGCCGTAAAAGATGCTATCAAGGCGTCAGTTAGGCATAATGCTTGTAGTAAAAAATAACTGCATTCAGTAAGAGTGCAAAGGCTATGGTAATCAGATGTGAGTACGTGTCGAATTCCAAACAACAATGCTTCGATATCTTTTAACACCTATAAATGAAAGAGATTATCATAAGAGGTTGAACTTGATACGCAAAGCGTTAACCTTGTCAAACAATCTGATACGGTATTTGAAGAGATAATGTAAGAAAACATAGTGTGCTCGGATATACAGAAGGTCGTTGCGTTTTAAGACATGACCGAAATCGTAGCAGTCGTAAGGTAAAGTGCCAAATTCAAAAATTGTAGTGCCAGTTGTTAGTGAAAAGGACATAAATGCGTTCAACACGCAACATTGGCAAACGATGCGATACATTATGTGATTTTCTAAAACGGTGCAACTGTGCACACGCATTCTAGCAGGATTCCAACCGTAACGTTTTTTATTACAAATGCAGTGGTCCTGAAATGGAAAAAAAGAAGAGTCTTAAAAAATGCGTGAAAAAGGTGTTAAAAGAAATCCGTCGCATGTGTTACAGGTAATCCTTAAGTAAAAATGGTCTGGCAATCTTTCTTGTATTAACTCTCTTTGTTTTATATCTAAAATAGGTATCCAGCTATAGATGTGGGAGCAGCTTGGACACATTTCAACTGCGAGGTCAAATGTCGGCTTCTGAAAGATAGCCATAAGAAAAATTAATGGGACCGAAAGCTAAATCCCAAGTGACGAAGTATTTTTCGCAGCACGGTTGGCATTTGTAATATATATAAAAACGGGTGTCGCTAGTGTACCAGTCAAAGACGCGTTCACCATTTCTATTGAAAGTAAAGAATTTGTGTTGTGACTTTTCACAATAGCTTTTGTAATACAGGTTATAGGTTCCACATTTTTCACATTCGCACACTTCATGCAAAGAGACGGGGCGTATTTGCCAACGCACACAGCGCAATGTGTCGGTAATGTATTCCTAATAAGAGAGATTAAATAAAATCAATATCGTAATCAGTCATGCCGTCCAAGCTGTCCCAATTGTGGCAGTAATTTAAGTCGCATCTGTGGCAGTGAAAATAAACAAAATAGTCTACGCCGTGAGTGATCCACTCTCCATAACACTTAGTTTGATAATGGTGCGCAAAACATTCTGTAGCGGTGTTTAATCGTGCAAATCTATAGTGGCATGCAGGGCATTGTGATTTTGCATGCATTTTAGGCAAGGTTATTTCTCTTCTTACAGTTCTCGCAGCAAAGTTGAGTCCCTACAAAGGAGATAGATGGTCTGGATAAATAAAATGATGTATGTTGTAGATGCGACCGTTATAGTCTTCCCATTCGTGACGGTATTGAAAGGAACATCTGTAGCAAGTGTAGTTTGTAATGTGGTAAATGACCCAAGTCAAAGCAGTGTCGAGTGTTTTGATACCATAGAAACTGGTGTAAAAGGGTGTCAAGCGTGCGTGGTCGGTGTGACAAGAAGGGCATCGGGTTTTGTTAAGAGGTTTAGGTAATTTGTATTCGCGTTTCCAACGTCTAACGCGTCTACGTTCAAGTACTCTAACTAACGAAGGGCGTTCAGCATATCGAGGGCCCTAAAAAAGAGAGAAATTTTTTTTTTATCGTTCCGGGGGTATGATGTCGTGAAGTTTGTGTAATGCTTGAACGCATTCAATGTGATTGTAAGAGAGATCAAATTTGCGATCAAATGCTAAAAAGTCGTCTAGTCTATTAAAAAAAGTGTCGACTACGGTGCAAAATATTAAATCGCAGTCGTAGCACATATGGTGCGTATTAAATTCACGATTCAGGTCGGGCATTAGAATTACAATGATGCGAAACATAGTCTTCCCGCACCTGAAACACTAGAAGAAAGAATTTAAAGTCAATTAGGTAGTTCGTCTTCGTCAGTTTCGTAGACAAGGGTTCTAACGAATACGTCGCTGTCTTGTTCGTCGTGCGTGGTAGCAGCAGTGTCAGTAACGTCAGTTTCAGATGGTGGGTCTAAGTCGATTACGGCTGCTCTCAAGTCGTCTAGTGTGCGTATGTTTTGAGGGTCAACTAATAAATTACTGAGTAGGTAATCATTTACGATACAGTGATATAATTTTTTCCAGACGCAATTGTATACACTACATCTGTGTATGCACTTGGCTTCGTCTAAAAGGTCGTACATAGCTAATTGTGTCGTGTTGTTAAAGACATACATAATATATTTATAATTACAATGTTCACAATAAATCAAGATAGGTATTGTTTCATAAGCGTAGTTAAAATTAGGATCGAGATTGTTGTCGTAAGCCAAATTGTGTTTAACGAGCACATAATCGGCAATTTCGTTTGCACACTTGGGGCATGACTGGAAAGAGAAAAAAATTAAAAGTGACAATTAATTGATCTGCCATTGAATTTGTCAAGAAGTTGTTGTTTAATCTGATATTTAAAATTGTTCATAGCTGTGTCGCAACCGCGACATGTGTAGGTATGCGAGGTTAGAAAGTGTTTGAAACGGCAATCGCAATAAATGTTGTGGCAATTAATAAAAAATTCGCTACTTTTGCAGCAGGGGCAATAGGTATAGTTAGAGAATTGACAGTCATTACAATAATATAAAAATGATAGTTGTATTACATGTGAAATAGTTAAATTTCTCGAACTACAGCGATCGCAGTCAAACTGCAAAAAAAAAGAAAAAAGAATTAAAAAAGTTTAAACAACTGTGCAAGTATGACTTAGATAGTATCTCACCGTTTTTTCTACAGGCAGGCCGCGTCTGGTGCGGATGGTGTTGATTTCAACTTTGGTTAGGTTTTTCGGCGCTTGGCATCTCGGGCAACGCACATTGTCCAAATCGGTTAGGTACCACTTGTCGAGGCAATTTTGGTGAACTTTGAATCGATTCCGGTCTTTGTTGCACACGTCACATGCCAGGTCTTCAAGCGGGACGACTTCCTTTTCGATTGGCGGGTCGGCAGGCGGGTTGGAAGTGCTTGGGCCGGCGTCGTCACAGTCGTCAATGTTATGCTTGCGTTTCTTAACGGCTCGTTTTTGTTGTTTTTCACCTTTTTTCGGTGTGGTGACTGGTGGGTCGACTGCTCGGTCGTAATAGCAAATGCAGCACATATTTTCGTCTTGAAAAGGAGCAGCCGCCGATACGTTTTCGTTGTTGTCGCTCTCCAACTCTCTCTTGAGGGTTTTATTGGCAGCTTTTGCGGAGTCACTCATGGTGTGCTGCAAAAAAAGATAAAGCAGTTTAGTTAACTTTAGTATTTAAATGGAAACGTGAAAATAAGAGGGCATACCTGAATTGGTTTCTTTTTAGTAAAAGCTGTGAGGTTGAGAGGTACAATGTGGCACGCGTGACGGTAAGAGTGTGTGTGGGGTGGTAAAAAAGCGGTCTATAGTCTTATAATGGGCATAAGACACGTGAAAGGAGTCGTGCGCACGCGCGCGTATATTAAGGGGGTACCCCCCTACCCCTATGAAAATTGAGACTTGACGTCATAAAATGCCATGGTAACCTAGTTGAATAAAGGGGTCGCTGGCTCGATTTCGGTCACTTTTGCTCAAACACTCGTTGCAGTCGGAACTTCGTTCTAGTCAGACTCGATTTTTTCTCAGTCATTTGCTCTTATTCATCCAGGTAAGCAGTGTTTAGGTTTATTTTTTTTGAAAGTTATTCGATTTTTTAATAATCCTTAACATTGCTTGCTAGAATGTCTCAAGACAGTCTTCCCGAGCTCGAGATTGTTGAAGAAGATCAATCTGCTACTGCCACACCGACGCAGACTAATGGTGCCAAAGCTCCGAACGCAGCGACTAACGTGACGCCTGCAAACGATGGCGATGGTGCGATTGTGCCTGTGGCAGCAGCAGTGGTCGTTCCCCAGAAAGGCAAGAAGCGTACGTACACGAAGCGCAATGCCGCCAACAGCAAAGACAAGAGTGCTGACGGCGACTCTGACGATGAGGAGGTGAGTGTAAAAAACGATCTGATTTTTTTAATAAACAAGATGGCGATTGAACTTAATTTTATTTCGATTTTGTTTTAGGTTGTTATTACTCCTCGCATGTTTCAAAAGTACGATGAGCGTAATGTAATGAAGTGGTGCGATGTTGAGATTGAAGTGTGTTATCAGGTTGTAGGCTATAAATGTATCGAGGACGCGTCTCGTTACGGTGATAGTCATGTGCTTGAACTGGAGAACAAGGAGACCGATTTGTTTCGTACATACATACCTGAGAGAATGGCAAAAGAGTTTATTCAGTACGAGAAAGAGAAAGGGCGGCGTTATGACTGGGTCATGTCTAAGGGGAAGAGGGCTGTCGAGAAGATGGATAAAGATGGAAATATGGTGCAGACAAAGGAATTTTGGGATTATCAGTTCTTAGATAGTAAGACTGTGAGAGAGAGGGAACGTGCTGAGAAGAAGCGTAAGTGCGCGGTGAAGCCGATGTAAATTGTGTGCTGTTGATCTTATAGGTACGCAAGATAATGATGATTCAATCGTGGATAGCATATATGAAATCGAAGTGATTTTGTTTTTTGTTGTAGGCTGCGAAGTTAAGTAAAGTCAATGCAGAAATGAAAAAGATTATTGAGACATCCAGTTGTTTGCGTGTAGAATTGGAGTTGTGGTTGCATTTGATTTGTACGGTGGCCGGTTCGATAGGGTTTGGCATGATAATGGCGGATCTGATCGAGTGTGTAGTGAGAATGACGTTTACGTGTTTGATTTTTATTTTTATTTTTTTCGCTAAGGTTTTTCTCTTTTTTGTAGACAGTATTTGTGTTGGGGGCGGAGATCAACCGTTTGCGTCTTGAGTATCAGCGGATTAGTTTGAGAGTGCAAGAAGTACGCAAGCATCTGGGCGTGATTATGATCAAGACGCGTCTAATGTTGAAAAAAACGAGTTGTCGCGGGCGCAAGTGTTTTCATTGAGAGTTATTTGTTTTTTGTAGATGTTAAGAAAGCTCAGATAAGGGTTTTCTTTATTTTGTAGAAATTACGGAAGGCGGTAAAAAAGCTCAAGATAGAGAACCAGATGTTAAATATGAAATATAAGGCGTTGCTACAGACTTGTTGTACTTATGAGAGCGAATGTATAGGTTTGCGTTTAAATTTGAGGGCAGTGAAGGAGCGTTTAGAGAAGGAGAATGACGTGGTAGCTGCTGTAGTGGCGGATCTAAAAGAGGTGAATGACGGACTTAGGAAGATTGGAGTCATGCTTAATAACGATGCTTGATTTTTTTGATTACAGCGATGTGATCGGTGCAAGGGTTTCCATGAAAATCCTATCGGTTTTGTAGAGAGGGATGTGGTGGCTTGTAAAGTAGATTTTGATATAACGACGTCTTTTATTTTGAGAAACACGTGTGTAAAATGTGGTGCGAATTATGCGACTAGGATGTTGCCTTTTAAGGATTTGAATGGTGACGTGACTCACTATTATTATGTTGTAATTTTTTCAGATAAGGTGTAAAACGTGCAACGCCGTGTATGTGTTAGTTGATAAGGATCCTCAGTTATGTGTGTGGCAGCGTAGATATGCGTGCAAGTGCCCGTGGCGTGCGTGTTTGGTAGGGCTCGTAGAGTGCAAGTGTAAAGATTGCAAGAGAGCGGTGGCGCGTTACGGTCGGTATTAGGATCTTGGTGACGTGACTCACTATCATTATGTTGTAATTTTTTCAGATAAGGTGTAAAACGTGCAACGCTGTTTATGAGTTAGTTGATAAGGATCCTCAGTTATGTGTGTGGCAGCGTAGATATGTGTGCAAGTGCCCGTGGCGTGCGGCTCGTAGATGTGACAAGTGCGGCGAGGAGTATGTTATCGTAGTGGATGAGGAAGGGCCGTCTGTTTGGTTGTGTTGTTTGTGCATGTGCGAGAATGGCAATCAATAGTTTTTTATTTTTTCTTTATTGTAGATTGCGATCAGCATTGTAAATACGTTGAAGAAAGTGCGTAGGGAAGTCGGTGAAGGATTGAATAAGGCTATATTGTGTGATAAGTGTGACGGGGTGTATGTTTTAGTAGAGGAAGAGGGTCCATGTGTTTGGTTGCGTTGTTATGCGTGTAAGTGTCATCTGTGCGTGTGTGAGAAATGTGAGGCAATCAATAGTTTTTATTTTTCTTCATTGTAGATTGGAATCAGCATTTTAAATACGTTGAAGAAAGTGCGTAGAGAGAAAGCGAAACTGTCTTCGAAAAATTACAAGTTGAACATGAAGTTAGAAAATTGTGTAGCGACTGTGATTCATATTAGAGAGAAAATGTTTGACCAAATGAATGACCTGGTAGAGGAATTGACGGACGTAAACGTGTTTTTAGATTCCAGTGCTGATAGTGAGTGATCGTTTTTTATTTTTTTAGAAAATGGCTGAATTAGACTTACTCTGTGCAGAGCGTGACAAGTTAATAGATGGCATGATTGAAATCCAAGAACGTGTGTATGAGTGTTATGATGTGTTAGATAAGATTAATCAGATTGTTTTTGACGTTGATTGTGAATACGAGAAAGTGGAATGATTTGTTTTATGATTTTGCAGATTGAACGGGTAGTTTGGTGGTGTGAGAATGTGCGAAAGGTGTTTAAAGAGTGGTTCGATCATGGCGAGCCGAATGAGCGAAAATTTTTGATAACGTTTGTAACGAATTTAGACGAGGGGTTAGAGATGCTTAATAACGTGAATTTTTCGTCTTAGTTAGAGGTGTGGATGCATCACATAGAACAGATGCGGGTTGTAAAGGTGGCATGTAAGAATCATGTAGAGAGCACGATGAAAAGTTTTAGTGTCTATGTTAAAAAGAGAATGGCTAAACTGTTTGAGAGCAAGTCGGCGACGGTGCGTGCAATGGTGTTAGATTTGTATTTTGATTTGTTGAAAGACATATCTTGAGCTTTTTTAACTGTCTTTTTTCCTAGGCCAAATTTTGGAGTGAATACAATGTAGATTTGGATCCTTTGGGTTTGTTTAAGTGATTTGTTTTGTAATTTATAGGATGCTCATTTGTCCGACATGTTTATGACTAGGAAAGGTTTGTTGATGAGTAGATTGGGAAATACGGTAGATGCGGAGTATTGGTTTGATAGGATGGCGAAGGTAGAGGATTGGGACAGTGCGATGCGGGGTGTGATTGTGTATTGGGCAAATTGTGTGCAGAAGGAGTTTGATCTGTTGTACGCGAGTGGGTCGTTTGAAGTGAGAAAAAATTTGTTACGA
Organism: Umimayanthus chanpuru; assembly: GCA_025448255.1. Taxonomy (NCBI): domain Eukaryota; kingdom Metazoa; phylum Cnidaria; class Anthozoa; order Zoantharia; family Parazoanthidae; genus Umimayanthus; species Umimayanthus chanpuru. Next base: position 9,411 of record JAOEJI010436293.1, read on the forward strand.
TTGCAAATCGAGTTGATTCAATTTGTGATGAAGGCTCGCGAAAAGTGATTTTGAAAATAAATTGTAATTAATTGAGCGGGTAGCGAAGTGTGTTAGCCATTGTAAAAAACACGTACCATGTAAACAAGTAGATAGTGTCGAGCCACACCGCCACCAAGATGTCCTACCGACCGGCCAAGCAGCAGTAATAAAAAATGAAATGTAAGCTGTTATAATAAAAAACGTAGTTAGTAATACACAAACGACTCTTTCATGTCTCTTTAGGGGTTTCTGAAATGTGAAGAAAATCTGATACCGACCTGTCCCTTTGAGATGAATATAGACCCTGCGGTGGCGAGCTATTACAAGACAACTTTTGATTATAGTTTGTGTGAATATTGCGTGTGGTTGAATAATAAAACTTAGAGAAGAAATCCTACCCTGGGTGTTTTCTTTTTTTATTAGGTGGAATGGTTATCTGATGGGTCCGAGTTATCGTGGGACGGTGAAAGTGATTTATTTAATGAATGGCTCCAGAGCGAGTTGGATCATGATTATATCCCTGCTAAAATGGCTGACAAGTTTGCACAAAGCCGCCAACCTGAAATCGACCCTGAAGGATGGTTGAATCTGTGGGATGATCCTGATTTCGTTAGGAACCAGACGGGTGGGAATGTGAATGGTGAATTGTTATATACCATTAACAAACGTGTTACGCGTCCCCGGTTTGGTGCTGTCGAGAGCGACTATACTTTTACGTTGCCCGAGGGGTTGAATAATGTGACGGGAGTGGATAACATTATGGAGACGCTTGATCGTATGATGAACAATATCTTGAGTACGGTGGTGCGGGGCAACCCTGAAGATCGCATAAGATTTGTCATGCAGATGGACGGGCTTAAGAACGGGGACCCGATCAGTTTGTCATTTATGCCACAAAGAGACTTGACTGTAGAGCGCATCTATGATGCTGTGCACAAAGTTGTGCAATCGGGCACAAATGTGCAACTGAATAACAATTTTAAGGTAAATGTGATCTGGGTGGATTCTACACAGTCGCATGGTGGGGGTGGGAAGCGTAAGAAGCAGCGTAAGGGGGCTGGTAAGGTGTTTAATATGCGCGATTATGCTTCTGATGTGCGTAGTGTGATTAGTGTGACAGAGAAAGACAAGATGTGTTTGGCGCGCTGTCTGGTTGTATTCAAGTGGCGTGAGAAAAAAGACACGGAAGAGGGTGCGAGAGGGTACGAGCGGGTGCGAAAGAAGAACAGTTACAGTCAAACAAAAGAGGCGCGTGAGTTGTGTGAAGCGAGTGGTGTGAATGCGGATGCGTATGCGTCGCTGGAGGATGTGGCCAAGTTTGAGAGGCACATGAATGTAGGTTTTGAAGCGCCGCGTTATCGCTTAGTGGTGTTTAGTCAATCGCACTTTTTTACACCCATTTATCGCGGTGCGCACGCAGAAGCGCCGGTGAATGTGTATTTGTATCTGCGCGATAATCACTACCATCTTATCACGAGCATGAAGGGTTTCTTTAAGAAAAAGTATTTCTGTGATAAGTGTTTGCGCATGTACAAAAAGTTTGACCAGCACCGGTGCAACAATGTGTGTCGTTTGTGCGGGACGTCGGAGTGTGGGCCGGCGGGTGGTGAGGAGAACGAGTGTGCGGTGTGTTGTCGCGTGTTTAAGAGTCCGAAGTGTTTTGAGTTGCACGCGCAGCGGCCGGCAAAGCGTCGGGTGAGGTTGTCGATGTGTGACAAGGTGCGGCGTTGTAAGACGTGCAATAAGACGTACAAGACCAAAGAGGGGGAGCATGTGTGTTATACGAAGAGGTGCGAGAATTGTAAAGAGAATGTGCCGTGGAAGCATAAGTGTTTTATGCAGGTGTTGGAGCCAAAGCCGGAGAAGGAGCGTGAGTTTTATTTCTTCGACTACGAGTGCATGCAAGAAACCGGTAAACATGTGCCAAATTTGGTGGTGGTGCACGATGAGGCGGGTGAGGAGATGATGTTTGACGGAGAGGATTGTAATGATGAGTTTTGCACGTGGCTGTTTGATGATGAGCGGGATTTGGAGACGGTATTGATTGCGCACAACTTTGGAAAGTACGACGGGACATTTATGTTGCAGTGGTTGTTGGAACATGGGGTGCAGTGTGCGCCATTGATGAAGGGCGGCAAGATTATTTCGTTGCGGGTAGGCAAAGTGTTGTTCATAGATTCGTTGAATTTTCTACCGATGGCCTTGTCGCGTTTGCCCAAGACGTTCGGGTTGACTGACGTGTTGAAGAAAGGGTATTTTCCGCATTTTTTCAACACGGCGGCCAACCAAGACTATGTGGGGGTGGTGCCGGAGGCACGTTTCTATGGGCCTAATGGTATGTACACGAAAGCGCGTGCTGAATTTTTGGCGTGGCACGCGGAGCAGGTGCGCCTCGGGGTGGAGTTCGACTTTCGTAAAGAGATTGTGGAATACTGTCGGTCCGATGTGGACACCTTGCGTCGGTGTTGTTTGGAGTTTCGGCGTGTGTTCATGGAATTGACTGAGGGTGTGGACCCGTTTCTTAGTTTGACTATAGCGTCGGCGTGTGTTAGGGTGTTTCGGACTAACTTTTTGAAGAAGGATACGATTGGGGTGATCCCGCATGGTGGATATCATTCCGGATTCACTCAGTCGATGGTGGCCAACGAGTGGCTAGAGTACGAGCAGTTTAGTCGGGGGCATACCATCCGCATGGGGCGGAACCATTTGGACGGGGAGGCGCGGGTGTGTGGGCATGTGGTGGACGGGTTTGATGAGGAGCGCGGGGTGGTGTATGAGTTCCACGGTTGCGTGTATCACGGGTGTCCCAAGTGTTACCCGTACCGCGGAACGCTCAACCCGTACAACAAGATGACGATGGCGGAGTTGTACGAGAAGACGGAGAGGAAGCGGGCAAAGTTGATTGAGAACGGTTACGTGGTGATTGAGCGTTGGGGGTGTGAGTGGGAGAGATTGAAAGCGGAGGATGTGAGCGTGCACGAGTTTGTGAAGCGTTTGGGGTTTGTGGAACCGTTGCACGAGCGTGAAGGGATGTTTGGGGGGAGAACGAATGCGATTAAGCTGTACGATGTGGCGGATCCGGCGTCGGGGAAGGTGATCGAGTATAAGGATGTGACGTCGCTCTACCCGTTTATTAACAAGACGGGGTGGTATCCGATCGGTCACCCCGTCATACAGACGTCGGAGTTTATGCCGATCAGGGAGGTGTTTGGCATGGTCAAGTGCAAAGTGTTGCCGCCGCGCGGTTTGTACATCCCGCTGCTGCCGGCCAAAATGAACGGGAAACTGATGTTTCCGTTGTGTCGTACGTGTGCGGAGGGTTTGTTGCAGGAGACGTGCGAACATTCGGACGGAGAGCGGGCGTTGTTGGGCGTGTGGTATACGCCTGAGTTGCATAAAGCGTTGGAATTGGGGTATGAATTGGTTGAGGTGTACGAAGTGTGGCATTGGCCTGAGAAGTCGAATGAGTTGTTTAGCGAGTATGTGAAGTGTTTTGCCAAGAAGAAGCAAGAGGCGTCGGGGTGGCCGGGCGAGTGTGAGAGTGAAGAAGAGAGATCGCGTTTTGTGGAAGAGTATTTCGAGCACGAGGGGGTGGAATTGGATCCAGAGGCGATTGAGTACAATGCGGGCATTCGCAACTTGGCCAAATTGATGTTGAACTCGTTGTGGGGCAAGTTTGCCCAAAATCCTGTGAAGGACAAGTCGCAGTATTGTTTCGATGCGGCAGATCTGTTTAAGTTGTTGTTTAACAACAAGATAGAAGTGAAGAACGTGACGTTTTTCAATAAGGAGGTGGCGTACGCAGTTTACTGTGAGAAGGAGGAATTTGTGCAACAGTTGACCAATGCCAACGTAGTGATTGGCGGGTTCACTACCAGTCAGGCGCGTTTGCACTTGTATTCTTATTTGGAAGTGTTGGGAGAACGGGTGTTATATTTCGACACCGACAGTGTGATTTACACGACCGAGGCAGTGCAGGAGTCGTTGCCAACGGGGCGTTATTTTGGGGAATTGACGGATGAGTTGGATGCGGGGGATCATATTGTCAGGTTCGTAGCGGCGGGGCCGAAGAATTATGCGTATGAGACGGTGCAGGGAAAGACGGTTTGTAAGATTCGGGGGTTTACTCTGAATTTCTTGAATGCGCAGGTTTTGAATCTGGAAGCTTTGTTAGAGGTGGTGGTTAATGATCCGGACCGTGAGATTGTCGTGACGGACCCGCACAAGATTGTGCGGGACCATAGGCGTCGTGAGGTGTTGACGGTGGCGCAAGACAAACGGTATAAACTAGTCTACGACAAGCGCGTGCGCGCTCGGGACGGGTCTCACCGCACGTACCCCTACGGGTTTTAGTTGTGCATGATGGGAAATGCCGATTGTAATTTCAAAGAAGCCTGGGAACCTCTGAAAGAAAGAACCTTGTAAAAGTAGTAGTAGAACACGATTTTGCCAATAAAAGAGTTGTTGACTTGAAAGCATGCCTCATTTCTGTGTGGTGGGGTTGTGGGCAAGGATGCCGAGTGTGTCGGTCGCGCATTTGTTCGAAAAGGTGTACGTTCATATGGCCTGTTGCGGCGGCACGGTGACCATAAGGCAGCATGCCGCGGACGCAACGGACGGCGGTGCAGGTAAGCGCCAAAGAAGGTGGCATACTTTCTGGACTTTATTACGATCCTGGCTCCGTGGCCGGATATGGGGGCGCCGCCAAACTGGTGCGCGAGGCCAAGAAGCGAGGTATACCGCCGGCGAAGACGCGCCGATGGTTGAAATCGCAACTGACTTACACCCTGCACCGCCCAGTGGTGCGTAAGTTCCGCACGAGTCGGGTGTTTGTACAAAACATCGACGATCAATGGCAGGCGGATTTGGTCGATATGCAATTCTGTTGGCGTCAGAATGATGGCTATCGGTATTTGGTCACGGTCATTGACGTGCTGTCGAAATATGCGTGGGTGGTGGCCCTGAAAGATAAGTCGGGGGATAGCCTGATTGGGGCCTTTGCGCATATCTTCAAGACCTCGGGCCGCAAGCCTCAGCGATTGCAAACCGATGCCGGGACTGAGTTCCTGAACCGTAAATTTCAGGCCTTTTTGCAAAAAGAAGGGGTGAAACACTTTGTCACGTACAATCAGACAAAGGCCCAGATTGTGGAGCGTTTTAACAGGACGTTGAAGGAAAAGATGTGGCGATATTTTCAGCATGTGCAAAAGTGGCGGTACATTGACGTGTTGCCCAAGTTGGTGTGGTCATACAATCATACGGTGCACCGTTCGATCAAGATGCGTCCGGCCGACGTGACGTGGCAGAATGCCCAGCGTGTTTGGCATACGTTGTACGATGGGATGTTGGGTCGGCGTAAGGAGACGGTGCCGCAGTTCGAAGTGGGGGACAGGGTGCGCATCACGAAAGCGAAAGGAACGTTCCAGAAGGGGTACGAGCAGAACTGGCCCGAAGAGGTGTTTAAGGTGGCGCGCGTGAACACGGTCCGATCGCCGCCGGTGTACAGTTTGGTAGAGGAGGACGGCACGCCGATCAAGGGCACGTTTTATGCGCAGGAGTTGCAAAAGGTGACGGTGCCTCGGGAGGTGTATCGCATTGCGAAAGTGATACGGACGCGTGGCCGCGGACGTAATAAAGAGCTATTGGTCAAATGGGCGGGTTGGCCGGATAAATATAACTCGTGGATCAAAGCCAACACGGTTCAGTCTAGCACAAGTGTTTGAACATCGTGTACCATCGTGAGCGACGACAATCTGATCTACATGCACTGTCCGAGCAACACGCCGACATTGACAGGTGATCCGAACACGCCGTCCAAATTCACGGTAAGCATGCCGGGCGGTGAGCGCACGTTTTTTGGCAAATGGGCGGCGGCGCTGGCCGAGGCGGCCATCCCGTTGGTGACCGACACGCCAATCTCGTCGGTGTACCTGGCGAAAGAGGATCCGCGCAACACGGCGTTGATATGGGTGCACACAAACGAGAAACCGGACGCGCCGACCTTGAATCGTTTGTACGCGCAGCACGATAATTGGTACTGTTACAATTTGTTTGACGAATCGAAGACGCAGTGGAACATGAAACCCGACAAGGATAGCGTGGGTGAACCTGCGGAATTACGCAAGTACGATTTCGTACACTTGTCCGACGTGTTGCAGGCTCTGAACAAACTGTTGGTGTTCAACGGCAAGCAGCTCTTCAACTTTGATCTGAAGCAGAAAAAGATCACGTCCATCGCGCAAGGGTATACCGTGTACCTGTACAAGAGTTTGATGGAGTTCATTTACCCGCTCAACAACACTAAGTTAGTGGAAGGGGGTAATTTGTGGGTGACGACGCAGGGTCTGTTGCCTCGCTGGTACTGCTTTATCAACAGCAACTACGGTCCGAAATATGAGAATGCTGTTGAAGGATTTACCAACGCAACATTGAACTATTACGTAAACCTGAGGAAGATCAACAGCACGCCGTTTCGTAAGCTGAATTCCGTGACAATTTTTACGCGTGGGAATTGGGGGCCTGGCGATCCAAAAAAGTGGGGGGAAAATATATTAGGGAACAACCGAGGCAGCCACTACCCGATGTATACGTTTCTGCCGGAGATGCTCAACATTCGTGAAACAGGCCCCTACACAGCTATGGAGATCCTACGCGCGCTGTTCACGTTTTTTAGTCATGCAGCAATCAAAACAAGTATGGGTACAGCAAGAGGGACAGTAATCGAGCGTTTCGACAAGTCAAGTATCACTTTTGCCCCGGGAGTGGCAATCGTAATGAGCTTGCAGATGGCAAAGATTCTGGGAATCTCGTCATCCAATTACGAGGTTGTGACTGACGCGCTACCGACGTACGACTTCAGTGGTACGTACAGGATTGACCGAAGTGAGTATACGAATTTTTGGAGAGAGTATGTTCGCGTTCCAAAAGTTCTGACGAAAGACCCAGCTTCCCCACCGGATTTTCAGCGCTACCTTGCAACGTCAGTACCGCGTGTGACGCTAACAGAGAACGGGAGTGACAGGCTGTACTACAATTGGTCGCTGTATAACGCCAACCCGCCAATTGACACGACGCACAAGAACACGCGCAACATCAGCACGGTGTATGTGGACACGGATCTGGTAGAAGGTCACGTGGTTGGAAACACGATGGCCAACGTATTACGCAGCATCCATGTGGAACCTGGACAGACGCTCATCAACCAGGAGTTTGAGCACTTGCAGTTCTATCCGCTGCGTAACAACACATTTGATCG
>JAOEJI010437404.1:0-16677 GCA_025448255.1 Umimayanthus chanpuru
ATAGTGTTCAAAAGTAATGACTGGGGCGAGAGATATAATGATCTCAGTTGTGCTTCTCTTCCAACATGGCAGGAATTGTGGCCAACAAGATCGAACAAAATTGTTATTCTGTTTATTCCTATTCTGGAATAGAGTCAATCGAACACGCCCTAAATGTCTGAAAACCGATGCATTGAGGTTTCCGCTGGCAAAATGTAGTCATTCTGTATTTTGTGAAAACAGCGCCAAAGCAAGATGATAAAGTTGTCTACTCTTCTATCTATAAAAAGCAGATTTTGTATGTATGTACCACGCACTTTACTTTTGTAAAAATCAACTCATTCAGTGAAAGGTATTCAGATAAACAGGCACTACGTTTCCAAGTGATGGTTTATAGCTGTGCTATGAAGTTACTTTAAACATTTTAAAAATAAGATACAATAAATTTATTTACAAATTAAAGTGTAACACAATCGCTGGTGAAAACGCGTGATAGCGAAAATTGTTGCAAGCTTATTTAAATGAGGGTCGGTCAGTTGTTTATTAAGAATTTTATTTTTCTCCTTTATAATTGTTCCGTTTGTTGATCTCGCAAAACTCATTGATTATTCACAATCAAGAGCACTCGACAGCATGGACAAGCGCGCCGATATTGTTCACATCTCACGAAGTATTCATTCAATTGCCGAGACATCCAAACAATTGTACTGAGCCGAGTTGTCGAGTAAGCATTTGTTTGCAACAATTTTCGAAACAGCTTTGTTAAAACTTTAAAGCTATGAAGGATTGATGAGGATTGACTATAGATGCCGTTATGTATTCCCCTTCTCTGCTAACCGCACGAGTTTACTGAGTTTCAACACAGTCTGCAACGACATGTAGATGTGTCGAACGCAATCAGCCAGTTTTAGCTGTAGTTAATACCTTGCCTTCCCTAACGTAAAGTTGTAACATTTTACTACATGAACTGAGGACCTGTATACGATTTGGGAACTTGCACTAAATGATCATATGTTTAAGAACTTAGCCGCTTTCGGGCACTTAGTGAATATTTCATTGTATGCATGAAGTACCATTTAGATTGGTCCTGGAAGATGTGAATTGGCTGAATGCAAAAGAAACTGAATTAAAAACACAGGAGTTCCCAGTGTTTACTGAAGCGGTTGGGCGCTTTTCGGTCTTCCACCTCTAGATCAACCACCGTCTTCCGCACGATAAAATTATAGAAATTCAGTTCTTAATGATAAGAAATGTCAACATTGTATACGGATCGTGCGGCTGAATGTCATGGCATCTGGTAAACCGCGCGTAATCTACAGTACATAATTTGCGGGCTTGTTTTTACACATGTAATGCAAACAATGTAAAAGAAGAGTAAAAATGATAAGAGTGTAGACAATTCACACGAGAAATTCAATGTGAAATGCGCCATTAGCTTCGATCCCCGTAGGCTATTTATATAATTTTTCATTCTGTCGCAACCACTTGATGTTAACTACAGTAGATGAAAACAGCTCAGTAATTATCGACTTAGTCGGGAAATTTTGAAAAAATCAAATCTTTCAAACTTTGTTAAATGAAAAGTCTAGGGGAACTAATATCAGATATAACAATATGAACTGGCTCCGTTAATTCTACGTTCTGCTGTAGAGTATTAAAGGTTACAGCCATTTTTGACTGGATTCTAAGCCTTCGCAGGTGCTAAAATTCCCTAAAATTGTCTAACTTTAACCGGCGCTCGCAGACCTCCAAGACCATTATATGGCAGTCCAACTGAACATCCTAATACAATGTCATTAACACTTCAATCTGCTGTGAGTCGTTTTAAATCGCTTTTCTTGGATATAAAAATACAGGCTATCAAAGGAACGAAGTTTTCGTCTTCAATGCATGGAAAAGTTGATTTTGGGCTGTTTTCATCCGTCCTAAACCCAGTTGGTGCATGGATTCTAAAGATGATTTTGTTGTTGATATGAAGCCTACTATATCTAGTTTTCAAAACTCGAATTAGTTTCTTGGTTAAGTTTGATTCGAACGTTTAAAAGCGCTTCGTGACTAAACCATTGCCACTGTCTGCCACAGACCGCATATGGTTGCTCAGCGAACTCCTCTTGTAAAAACATTTGTCAGGAAACATCAGTATTCCCCCCCGAAATGAAATATTTCTGACAAAAATCGTTCTAGAGAGTATTGAAAACATAAAATGTCTCAGATGGGATGATAACTTAATATAAATTAACTGTTTGTTGTGCTCAACGTGACGCAACGGTTTATAGTTGACTGTCACCTCTTGTTTTAGAAACAAAACAATAAATTTGTTCGAAGATAATAGCCCAATCTTTAGAATTTGCAAATATAGGATCACAAAACCTGGCCGTTATTTTCGCAAATACTTTGTATATGAACTACTATTACTTCGGACGGGTGGCGCCCGAAAGCGATAATTACAATGTGTTGTTTTGATCACATTTGGTTAATTACCTGATCTAAAAAAGTACGCGAGGTAATTTAATAAAATACATAAGAAATACTATAATGATGCTTTGAAAATTCAACAGACTGTAAATGATAACTATCAAAACAACTAAAACAACTAGCTTCTACTTCTAGTCAAAGACAAAACCCGCCAGGCCCGGTTTTAAAATCATGATTATGTTTCTTTATTAAGAAACGAAAGATTTTATTAAAATACTTCAGGTAATTTCCTAAATGGAGACAAGCAGAAATCGAAAACGTAGTTACCTTGTGTTAAAATCTTCAGAAGAGTGTAGTGTTGTTCCAGATCAGACCAAAAGAAAGAAATTGCGCTAAAATTAATACTCCGCCTGTAAACATGTGTTACGAATAAAATGTCACATGTCCGGACAAAAGGAATGGACTCCATTGCTGTTGGACTTCATGAGTACTGGAAAAGAAGAGGAGCTGGGTACTTGAAAGCAATATCAATTTTTAAACTCATTTGCTAACAATTTCTAATCAAAATGAAATTACGAAATTACATGTAAGGTCGACCGTTGTTGACTTCCCGTTGATGGGAGTTGCTTTGTTTTGCGCAACTCATGTCATTATTCATTATTAAGAAAAATACTTTTTAAATGCTCAATTGTACACTGTGCTTCTAGTGTTCAATTTCAGATGTTTTCTCATATTGCTATAGCTATGCGTTTAACGTACTATTAATTGCATCGAGGAAAAAAGCCTCTCATGAACTTGTGAAAATAATGAAAACTAATTGAAACTGTTATCATAAGAGCAGCAGCTGCACAAAACATCTGCCGAACAGAAAGTTATAACATTTTACGATGTGTCTCATGTTATAAGTGTGCACATATATTTGACTATCCTCTTTCAATCGTAAACAAACACTTTTAGGGTTCCAAAATACAATGTCATGCAGATAATTTCGCCCGTTGTTTCATCTATGAAATCCATGCGCCGATGCAAATTTGAGTACTGAACGGAGTTGGCTATGGCAACGAGATATGACATGTCTTTGCTAATAAAGCACCATCATTACTGTATTGTTGTTGTTAACAAAAGATAAGCTGCTTGACCCGCCTTTGTTTTATCAACGCGAAAGTAGAGACACGTTAATTATAAAAGAGACAGATAAATATTAGCATGTTTTTTAGCGTCAGGCCGATTTTCATTATATCGGTTTAATGACACGTAACCTTTACGACAGAAGCAATTCGAATTTATGAAGGGGCTGTAACATTAACAATACAATTAGCCCTGGGGTATCTTTGATTTAAAATTACGTTGATTTTCGAGTTCTAACCTCAAACTCCCTTTTGTTTTAAGTTATTTCGATCTTTCGACCGAAGTTGAGGACCCATTCCTTCAACTTTCGACTGAAAAAGGACACGATTACCTTGCAACACAAATCACTTTGAATGGACTCTAGCAATCCCTTTTAACGAGAACATTTTAAATCAAGCATACTTTAAAAAACGGACAGCCAGATAAAAATATCATTAACATTTATTTTCCAAAAAAAACCTTAAGGAGTCTAGATTCGCGTGCGATGTCAGGAATAAATTATAGAATGAATCACCCGCGCCCGGTCATTCAGATTGCTCAATCAATCAGTCAATCAATCAATCAATCAGTCAATCAATCAACCAATAATGTATTTATAAACGTATCGCCCATGAGCTAGGAAGCTCGTTCAAATACGAACGTGCTAAAGACTCTGAGACAAGGATTTCTAAAGATCGAGCTTAATTAAGGAGTTTGAAAGTACGAGAACAAGGTATGAAAACAAACTAACAGTCAACATAGTGTCGATTAGTTTAAATGGTGCGTAACTATATAGCACGCTTTATTTAAATAACAGGTCAAAAATCCACGAGACAATTCATGCACAGTTCTGCACGTTCGAAGAAGAAAGCCTAACGTTGCACATCGTGGTGATTTGAGAGGTTTTATTCCCATTGGCGATCCTATAAAGAAAGTTTCTTTCCATACCAAGAATTGGAGAATATCTTGGTTTGCTTTTGGTCTTAACTATTACTGTTAGTACGATTGTGACTTGCTTTAGTTCTCAGTACAAACGGCAAGAACTCGCCTTTCTTCCAAGCATTTTTTATATGATTGAAAACCGTTGTGTCGAGGTTTCTATTTGGCAAAAAAGTGCTTATTTACTTAGTATTTTGTGAAAATAACGCGAAAGCAAGCTAGATGACCACGCTTTTCTCTTCTATCTCACGCATTTTCACATGTACACCGTGCGCACATTTCATAGAAACTGATCAGCTTATCAGTTAGTGAAAAGTGTTTAGATAAGCAGGCACTTCGTTTTCAAGTAATCGTTTATAACTATACTATGGAATTATTCTAAAAATCAATTAATATAAAATAAACTTCTATTAATGTTGGGTTTGCGGCAACTAACTTGCGACAAATTTCTCTGCAACGCAATCGCTGGCGAAAACGCGAGGTAGCATGTTATAGATGAATGTCGCAATTTCACATAGAATATTGGTAATCAAGTATGCATCTCTTTCAAATATAAACGTGACGAGATGTTTTTTTGTTTGTGGACGCTCTGCTCTGTAGGAATAGTCGGCCATTCACGGTGTCTCCTAACTCCAACTATCGAAATATCTTCGCTATGCCTAAAGCCAAACTAAGAGGAGTGTTTTACGACATACAAAATTGCTTCAGTAGAATTTCTATACTGGTAAAGTTTGCGGTGATTTGAGCCGTATGTAAATGTAAGTTGTAGTTTTCTTGGAGTTGGATACTCATAAATTACTCGCCCCGAGAGAAACCTTTGGAGTTGGAGTTTCCGTTGGAGTCTTGACATGTCAAACAACGCTAATCATGTTAAAATACAGTACTCTTTTTGGCGAGCATTTTTAACTGCGACATTGTGTACCCCTCATCAGATTAGTTACAAGTACTTATTTCAATAGTATTTGGAAACGAAAAAGCAACCTGAAAGATTTAATAATTACACCTATACAATTTTTAAAAGCTTGTTTAGCACATCTGCAATTGACTTACATCTGTAATTGAGTTTGAACCAAAAACTTTTCTATACTTTATCAACCGACTGCCTAAACTGGAAGCACATTTACAACTCGTGTCGCAGTTCATTTGCCGTCCCTCTCCGCCTGCACATCTTGATGGAGGTAGTAGAGAAGGATAAAAGCCCAATTTAAATTACGGCATCTCTGATCAATCCTAGTCGATCCTTAACAGCTACATTTCAGAGTACTTCATATTAAACTTCTGTTTCGAAAATTGTTACAAAATGTGCTTACTCGACAACTTTCAGCAATTGAATGAATGACTCACTATCAACGATATCCGCTTGTTCATGCAGTCAAGTGCTCTTGATTTTAAATAAGCAATTAGTTTCGTGAGATCTTGACAGGTGCATTCAACGGAAAAATTAAGTAGAAAAACAATATTCTTAAACAACTGACATTCCAGAATAATATGTATATGTATACCGCGGAGCCCCTTTTTAGATGGCATTGAAGCCCATGAGTTTATTGAGTTTCAACGTAGGCGATGTGTTGGATGCCATTAACCAGAGTTCAAAATGATCCAAGTTGGCAACATTCTATTACTTGAACCGAGGATCTGTATACGATTTGGGTCTTCGCAAGTTCATCATAATTTCAGGATTTATATGGCTCTGGCTCTCGGTGAATCTTTCGTTGTATGAAGTACCACTTAGTCTGGTCATAAGTTGCCAATTGGTTGAATGCAAAGGAAACGGGTTTCTGGTGTTTTACTGAAGTGGTCCCGCACTTTTCGGTCATCCTGCTCTTGACAATCCATTGTCTCACGCACTCTAAAGTAACAACAATTAATTCCATATTGATAAGAGGTAAATGTTAAAATTGTACGGATCGTGTGGCTGAATGTCATGGTATCTGGTAAGTTGCGCGTAACCTCCATATTTTTTTGGCTTGTACTCACACGTACATGTAAAGCAAACAAGCTAGAAGAAGAGTAAAAAAGATAAGAGTTTAGACAATTCACACGAGAAAGTCACGGTGAAATGCGCCATTTGTTTAAGCCCCGCAGGCTATTTAAATATTTATTCATTCTTTGGCAACAAGAGACAACGCCAGCTGCCCCAAAAAATTAGTGCATAGGGCTTCAACACAATCTAAGTTTGGTAAATCAACAGACATGAAAGTGAAATTACAACAATGCACTCCTATACTAACTCACTTCCACCTTTTCCTCTCCTATAAGAAACTCTGTTGGTTCCAAAAACTCACAATATATATGACTATTGCAGAATAGTTAATACAAGGACAGCCACGTGTCTATATTCTGGTGTTCATTGATCATTAAAACGTGCCTTTCACAGCTTTGAAACTTTCCATTACTTTGGTAGATTAGCAATTGCTTTCAACAATATATTCATTTACTAGTGCTAAGAATATTCTTAAAACACAATTACAAAATAAAGATTTCGAACTCTGAAATTGCCTTAATTGTTGCTAAACTGTTGGCAAGAATAACATTTTATTTGAGAAAATTCAAAGACATATTTTGGACCTTGACTCGATCAATATATATAGAGACATTGTAACAAAACTAAAACATTTTTATATCGACACAACATAAAACCTTCACGAATACTGGAAATTTTAAAAGATTAGTTTGACTTCTCTTGTTGCAAACGGAGGAAGGGAGTACTTAGTAAATGAAACTTCTTTCTCAGCAAGAGCTGACCAAGTAATTGCCATGCAGGGAACGCTTGATTGCCAGGAAAAAGATAATGATTCATGCTATTTTCATATTCCATAGACTCGTTGTTTGAAGAAGTCAGTAATCGGGCATGTGGTAGAGACGTGTGCAGCGAAGGTTGTTTTGGCTTTAAAAACAAAAGATTCAGGGATAAGGAATTTCAATTATCAATGACAATGAGAATTAAAATTCATTGTAAACAGGAACGAGGAGTTTTTATCCTCAATAATAATTTCCGGGAGTACAGTTAAAACCTCAATGCTTAGCAGTTCTTGCAAGATAGGAACTTGATCTAACCGTTTCTTTTGAGTTTGGTTTCGCGCTTTCTCAGTGGGAAAAGACTGCAAAATTATTTGATAAAATAGCGGTTTTTATCAACAGGGGAGTGCTGCGAGCAGCTTGAAGATTTGGCCTGTAGCGATGACTGAGGTTGTTAATGTGGTTTTAAAATTGCTCTGCTAGGAGAGTTCTCTGAAGGCAAAGAGAAAATGAATGACCTAACTGAGAAATTAAACATTGGACTGAACACCCTTTAATTGGGCTAAGGTAGTGCAAGAGTGCAAAGAAGATAATTTTGAAATTATCGTTTTCAGATTTGAAACACAATACAATACAATAAACCTTTATTTTCATATGGTAGCCCAATCAGTTTTTTTATTTGAAAACTGCTATCAACAGGGCCCTAAAATATCCGCGATGTCACAGATCTCTTTTTTCTTTTTTTCTTTTTTAATGCTCTCAAAATATGTCAGATTTTAACTTCAGCCTGGCTCACAGATCTTCTATACATAATTACAGTACCCGTTCCAGTTCAAAATTTGTAACACCAAAGCACAGGCGCTAACGGCTGGACACTGAAATATAGCAAATGTATGGGAAATAAATAGAATCGCTTATAAAAAACTAACTTTCAGTTCGACAGAGCTATTTCAAGAAATAAAGTGTTGACTAGACCTTGCTTGACGTGTTGGTTGTGCTTTTAGTGCGATTCCTTGCGTAGTTTGCTCGCTAGGCGAAATTTCATTCCCTTATATTCATAATTAGTGAAAGGCGGGCGGCTCTCACACCAATGGCGACTATTTCAGATCAGTCGACTAACTTTAACTCGCTCTAAATCTCGAATCATTAACTTTACGAATTCAGTTTACCCTACAACGAATTTCAGATAATATACCTTTCACTTACCACCTTTTCAGATCTCACAGGATGCTTCGTCTTCATTTTACAAAGCAGTTATTTTTAAGCATTTCCAAACCTGGAGCTAAATGTCACTGCTCCTGGAGCAAACTTGACAAAATTCCTACTCACTGTACCTCCACTGTGACAAAACCAAAACAGATATCCGCCTTCACTCCCGCTCCCCATGCGCGGTTCGTTTGGCACCAAATACACTACAAAATCAAATCAAACCAAGTGCGATGAAAATTGTCACAGATTTTAAAACCACGTGCAATGAAAACTGTAAGAGGTTTAAAAATCACATGCGACGATAATTAACACAAAGTACATTCAGATTTGTTGGTTTTCAGAAGGTTCTGGCTAGAGTGTAAGCATAACCACTGCTGTATTCAGTTTATACATAAGCCTGTTTGAGTTACTGAAAAATGCACCGTTGAAACAGAGAATCAAGCTTCGTTTTTTTATCATGGCAACGCTGGTCCACCACGTCCATTACTTTTCATTTTCTTGGCGCTGTTCTTGGGCCCGGCAACTCCAGATCTTTTCATGTTACTGGATCGAACAACAGCTGTGGAAACACTATAAATTGCAAGTGAAACAACGTAGGTTTTCGTAACCTGTGACAATTTTCATAGCACGTGCACGTGGTTGTAAAATCTCTTACAATCTCCATTGCACTAAAAGCACAACCAACACGTCAAGCAAGGTCAAGTCAACACTTTATTTCTTGAAATAGCTCTGTCGAACTGAAAGTTAGTATTTTATAAGCGATTCTATTTATTTCCCATACATTTGCTTATATTTCAGTGTCCAGCCGTTGGTGCCTGTGACCAAAGTATACGACCAACTGGGGACAAAGCAAATCTGACTATCTATTTGTAAAGGAGTTCAACTTATTATCCAATATTGTCAAATTCTCTAAATCCGTTTCAGGCTTTATCAGGGAGTATTTCTCACAGCCTTAAACTCTCTACAACATCTCTTTCTCCAATAGAACACGCCTTAAGTGTTATCTTACTTATCTTATTTATGCATGTACTGAATTCTACCATAAATTTAACTAGTATATATTTAGCCAAGTATATTTAAATTTATATTGTTATTGTATTTTGGAGTGCCCTCGTGAAAATCACTTCGGTGACGGGGCTCACTCTTAAAAGATTCAATAAAGTTCACAATAAAGTCAGATAATTTCTTTATCATCCCAGGACACCGGAAGTGCTTTGTATAAATATCACCTTGAGTAAAATTATTTGTATTCAATCATTTGCCTTACTGGGCATTTTGCGTGCCCCGTTGAGCATTTGATTTGCCTCGTAGAACATTTTTATTTGCCTCGTTGGAATTTGATTTGCCTCGTTGGGCTCCACCACTTTGCCTTTGGGTTAATCACAATCTGACACTACAAAATTATCGGTGTTTTAGTTTGTGCCTGTCTTGAACTTGAAGTTCGTGAGCTGTTTGGTTCAAGGATAAACTTCGCAAACAACGGAACATCATCGAGTAGTTAAGCGATATCATCTCCGAATATGGAATAACTTGATTGTCCAAAGCATTCAAGTACATTCTATCTCCTTCTTCAAGGCTTCTATCATTTGTTTGCGAGCGCCATTGCAGTTTGCACAATTACTAGCTAGTGAATGAGTACGCAGTAACGCAGCAAAACTCATAAAAGAGCATTGTTTGACCCTTGAAATGTTCGCTACCTTGATGAATGATATTTCCATCAATAAAATTAAAAAGTCGACATTCGGCATGTCTTCAAGCGGAATTTTTTCACGTCAAAAGACCTCGGGATTCCCCTGAGTTCTGATAGACTGAAGCGAAAGCGTGTGGTGACCCTGGCTGCTTTACGGACCACCCCATACATGGTTGCGGCGGGCTTTGCTGCAGGTCATAAGCACTTGGGGCTCAAAATCATCTCCACATCGTGACACTCAAATCTCGGCTAAGAACAGATTTAGGAAAACCTGAGACAAAAATATATTTCCTTTCAACTGGTGTCCAGAAAATTAAAAGTAATTTTACGATTACTCGATTACCTTCTTTTAACATAGTTTCGTAGTTTTTCTTTTTTACCCTGAGCTTGTATTAATGTGTTTATATAACTCTTAGTATGATCTCCTCTATTTAAGTGTTTTGAGAAAATGAGTAAAACTCTCCTGGAAAGAATGGCTATCTTGGAACTGAAGATGGAGGAGGACAACATCAGAAGTTATCTTAAGATCGGTGAACTGAGAGGCAAATTAGATGTAGTGGAGAAGAAATTCTTGGAGTTGGAAGCTTTATTGGAATCTGAAGATAACACTTTTAACTGGCGCATCGAGAACTTCTCGGCTGTTTATCGTCAGCTTGCAGGTTAGCCGGTACAGCACATAAGAATCCCGTGTTGCTCAAAATGTACAAAAGTTGTAAGTAAGGGCTTAAACATTTGACATAATAATATTTAGTGAACACAAGAGAGACCTAAACGATCCTCGAGTTAGAAAGTAGAAAACATTTATCTCTAGGTATATAATAATGAACCTACTTTGTTTCTTTATGAAATGCAGAAAATCAACTTATATTCAATTGTAGACTTCTTTTTCCAAAGACATCCTACTAAAAATGTCGCCTCCAACTGAAAATCGATACAAACATCAACATACCTTTGCTCCAACATGTTCATTCGCTCAAAACCAATGTTTTGAAAGATAGTTAACAGGACATAATAAAAAATACAGTACACAAAATTTATATAAAAAATAGAAGTTTCACAAAAGTAATTGGTAAATCTAGAGATATATGCATATGTTGTTCAGAGCCATGTTGAAGTCATATTATAACGTTTCAGTTCAATGTGTACATTTGGACCAAGATAGTAGACTGAACAGGCTGAAGAAGCTGATCTTATTCCCACACTCATATTAACTAACAGTAGATGAGAACAGCTTTATGTTTATCTGGTAGGATAAACGTTTCCTTTTTCTACTCAGAGGTTGTTTATTTCTGGAGCTATTTGGCATTGGTACCAATGGTATTGTTGGTTGAATAACACTCAGCATAGCAATCCGAACCTCCCCCACCCATAAGAAACCAGATGGCCGGCTTAAGTAAAGCACTGAGCAAAAGTTGTGAATAGTAATGTAATTCTGACAGAGTTCCCTTTTCAACTGTTAGCCCAGGATACGATCTACTACTTCATGTCCAAACTGACACCTCACTTTGTGCAGCAAAGCCTAATATGTGGATGGTGTAGGAAAAAGTGGCTGATGATAATTTTTTTTTTAGCTTCTATAAACTAATATCATATCTAAATCGCGATGCAAATCAAGACCAGAGTGAAATAATTACAACATTTTACAAACAAAACCGATTTAATCTAAAGTGAAAATGTAACCGCAACTAACAAACATTTGTCCTTGGTTTCGTTCCAGGAGGACAGTATCCCTATTTTCAGAGCAAAGATTTCATTAGGCGGGGCTACACCATGTGTGTGCGAATGCGCGTTGGCGATAGCGGTCAGCTGGGTGTGTTTGTACACACAAGGAAAAGCCTTCAAGATGGTACTTTATCCTGGCCAATTACAACCAAGATTGTGATATCAATATTGGACCAGAGTGGATGTCCATTGCGCAATCGCCAAGATATCACAGCTCAGTGTGAATTTACAGCTGTCCACGGTGCTTCCCAGAAGCCTTCGGAGGATGTTAACCCAGAAGGCGCTGGGCACCCTGAGATCGTTCCTGTTCGTGTGGTGAATGGTCCTCCCTATCTTGAGCATGATACTCTGATAGTCCAAGTAAAAATGCTGTAGATAGAGTTGCTAACAAGTAACTCAAGGATACAAGAATGTTATTTTCCAATGCATATATGCCTAATGTATATCGTGGTTGACATATTCCGCTGGCCTGAACTGCAGGACTTAACTGTGTTGAATTATATATGAGAATAGTTCCACCCAATCATTGATTTATAACCTTTTCAGAGATTTCTGTTTTTGTTGATTAGATGTCTCTCAAATTACAAGAATGTGCATTACCGTAACTGCTTACAATCATTCTAACTAGTGTTGTTATAACTTTTGTAATAAATATAAATTAAAGAGAATATGAACGGCAGGGAATCAAGTTGTTTGCGTAGTGGTAGTGTATAGGATTAGAAGGTTAGAGGTCACGGGTTCGAAATACGGTAATTCTTTTTTTATTTAGCTTTATGAGAATATTCTCAGCCAATCTTTGCGGTGACTGTCCGGGTTCATCGTTTTGTTAAATTAGAGCGAAGAATGTAGCTAGAAGACAAAGAGTGAATCAAATCCGTTATAGTTACCTATAGCACACTGTTATACCTGTCGATGAGAGTTGCACAGAATTTTCTACGAGAATGTCAAATTTGCAAAACTTACACAACTTACCAACCTTCGTTTTCTTTTTAGTAAACGTACATCGTATTTATGTCGCGATTCACTTCGTTTTTAGATGTCTTCAACTTGGGATAAGTACACTACTCATTTGTGCTATAAGGTACTTAGAATGTGATTATTTCAATCTTTAACTCATGAAAGTATACACATAGACGCCATTCCAAGTATCTATAGTTTTGAATAAAATCTACCAGTGCTCAATATGAACGACCCTTAAATGGCCAGGGGCTTAAACTAGCCACATCCAAGAATTTCCAACCTACAAATTATGCCTTTGAAGCAATCAAAATGGCACTTTCAGTACTTGTAGTCCAATTATGAACAAATCTTTTGCAGTTAATTAGATGACGTCATTATTTATGATTTATGCAAAATAGTAATGCAAATTACAGTTTGAATCAAGAAACGGTAAACTGTTGAACAAATTTGTTTTAGTTTCTTATTTTCCACTCTATTCTTAACCCTAGATGTCTTGATTTTTTTGGCTTTAAGTTTTCTGCTACTTGACCCTCTACGAAAAACTTTAGTATAACTATTCCGACACTATCCACGACACTCTCAGATCTTTTAAAGCCTCACTCCAAGCTGCCCGTCTGGTCTAGAAAAAAAGAAAGAAAAAACTTACAGTTCAGCTACTACTAGCAGAAGCGGTCTGGTAGGACATCACCTTTGTGTTTAAAATCAATCGTGCATTCCACGAGACCCTCTAAACGTGTAAGAATTGGATTTGGAGATAATCTTATTTTTCACCTTTTTTTGGCCCAACCTCTGAGCAACAGTGCTTAAGCGCTTTTGAATTAAGGTCAATTGGGAGCGCGCTTTTTGTGCTTAAAATTAATTGTTCATCCCATAGGACTCTTCGAACGTAATAGGATTGCATGTAGTAAGAATTTTATTTCGCACCCAATTTTGGGGCCCAGTTCGAAGCAACTTTGACTAAGCACTTTCAAATTGAGGTCAATTGATAGCGCTCTTTTTGTGTTTAAATCAACGTGTGCATCCCATGGAACCCACCGGACGTATCAGATTTAAAGGGAATCGTATTTTACACTTTTATGGGGCCCCATGCCTGATCAACAATGCCTACAGTAAGCTTTTTTGAACTTATTTATAAGTTCAATTGGGAGCGGACGTTTTTTATTTATTTATTGTCAATCCCTTGGGAACCTCCAAACGTGTTTGAATTGGACTTGAAGGAACCTTATCTTGCAACCATTTTGTGCCACACCCCTAAGCAACAGTTCCTATTGAGCACTCTTGAATTAGGTCTATTAATTACGAAGCCTAAAGGCCCCTTCGAACGTGCTACCTGTTTGCAATATTCCAGTGAAGGTCTCGTGCATTTGTGTTTCAACCAATGTCTTGTTAAAACCATTAGGTTGTATGTATCGTACTGTATTTTTCCGTAAATATTTCTCTTCGAAGAAGTTCTTTTTTACGTAGATTTATACTCATCTATTAGCGAAATTGCCCTGGGTCCTTTCACATTGCTGATTCCTAAGTGTGTTATCTTTAAATTGATCCTTATGTGGAAAGGTATGCGTTAAGAGTTATAGGCTTTCCCGTCCTACCTAAGAAAGAAAATCTGCCCGAGAAAACTTGCCTAAACATCAACATTCCACAAGATAGCTGTGTTGCCGGCGTGGTTGTCACTGTAGTGCAGAGGTAACATACAGCCAACTAGTAATCAGGGGGACGTGGGTTCGAATCCCATTCGTGGCAACATGTATACACACATAAACAATATTAAACCCTCAGGTTCCAAAACTCTCGACAGATTTAATATGCAAACAAGTTTTTTGTGTATTTGTTATTACTAGTTACTTGATGTTCTCTAGTTGTACTGGACGTATCGATGTTTTGACCAAAGCCCTGTTTACACGGCACAATCAAACTTGAGTTCAATCCGGGTTAAAACCAACCCACTTCCAAAGGTGGATTCGACCCGGGTCGATCCAGGGCTAGTTTAGAATAGTGTCGTGTAACTAAACACAAACCTGGGTGGAACCAGGATTAGTTTTGATTTTGCACATGCGCACTCGTGCGCTCACCCATCAAACTCTGCGGGGTGATTGACGCGAACGTCAACGAGAATGTTACAAAATAATAGACTTAATTACAAAATACAATAACTTCACCTGAGAATACAACCAGCTCAAACTTGACTCGCCCCAAGTTTGTGTTTACACGCGTTTTTGACATTTGTCAGTGTGAACAAAGTCGGGTCGAACCCAGGTTTGTTTTAACCCGGGCCGAACCTGGGTTAGTTTGTGCCGTGTAAACAGGGCTTAATATTGGGAAAAAAGTTAACAATTAAAGCCAAAATTTTATATTTTAGGTTTAAAATTATGATTGAAGAGGTCTTAGCGGGACAGATTAGATTAGTTCATATTATGTTAGATTCGATTTGATTATCTTAGCTTAGCTCAGATAAGTTAGACCAAACAGATCACACAGCACAACATTAGAATAGATTAGAATATGCTAATTGTGCAGTCTCATTAATAATGTTAACATTACCGTCTGATTTATATCTTATACTTTATTTTATGATTATATAATACCTTTATTGGGCTATGTTCCTGTTGCAACATTATATGTAACAAGCGAGGCGTATTCCGCAAGGTCTTAAAAGTGTTTTTGATAGCATTTTCTTAGGATTGCGTCTGCATAAATCAAGAGAACATGAGGGGACAGAAAAGGACACTGAGGGCGTTGGCCAGGATATGTCAATGCCACTAAAGTTATTTTTAGTTTCCGGGAGTCTGTTTTCAGATTACAACGTCGATCTGAGGTTTTAGTGAAAAAGCAAATTTCAATGATAACGGCGGATTTGTTGTGGGGTCACATAAACATTTTTCGTGGGGATACAAGAGGTCTCTGTTTTTCGTGGGTATACAAGAGGTCTCTGCTCGCAGGGTACGCAAAGAACTAATACTTTGTATTTGTTTGCGTGACCACTCAGAGTTGACTATGGTTGGCGGTTTGTAAACGATGCAAAATTTAAGAAATACATATATCAGATTCAACAAAATACGTTTGTACTCAAAGCATTATTTTACCTCCAGCAACTGTATTTTTATGCAGCTTCAAGGAATTGTATTTATTCAACTTCAAGGAAATGATATACTTGTTAACTGTCAAGGAAATAAATTTATTCAAAGAAGATATATTTATTCACAAAAAGTGTAATCATTCGAGGCAATTATATTCGTTCACGGAATCATATTCATTTCGAAGAACTTATCAGTTCTTTCAAGGAAATTATATTCATTCAAGGAAATATCTTCATTCAAGGAAATTATATTCGTTCACGTTCAAGGCCATATGTTAATTCAAGGAAAATTCAACAACGTTGCGTTCGCGGACATAGCAGAAATATTTATTCAAAAATTGTCCCCAGCCACTTTATGATAATTATAAGCTTTACAATTACTATTTCTTGAATAAAGTATACATACAACTCTTTTTGGTGAAGGAAGAAGAAATTGCTGATATGATCGAGGGTTCCGTATTATAATCACTGTCCGTGTCGCTTTTGCTACCATCTTGCGAAGAAATACCACTCGAATCGCTGCCCGCTTCTGACACTATTTCTTCGCCAAAATCTGATGTGCCCGCCGGCGAGCCGTTTATATCTAAAGAAACTGTTGCCCATACTTCAAACTGTGAGTTCTTGTTCATGATATACCACTTTCCTTCTTTTTGGAAGACGCTTTCATCGACAGAACTTACCCCAACGCTCTCCGCTATTTACGCACTAACCACATCAGATCGAGGCTAGCCTTTATGCGGACGTCTCGGAAAACATCCTTCCGATCGAGAGCCAATCTATAAATAACTTTAGTGGAATTGACATATCACAAAGCGCAGACTGGGAGTGTCCTTCTCTGTCC
>JAOEJI010438515.1:0-16673 GCA_025448255.1 Umimayanthus chanpuru
CTTTTGTACGTTCCTTACAAGATACTTTTTCATACTAGCTCTTTATAATTTTAAAAATATTGTGGTGGGGGGGGGTACACGTGCCCCCCGGCACACCCTGCTCCGCTGTTCCTGAGGGTTTACACACTGAGAGCGATTACCAAGGAGCAGCACACGTGAAGTTTAACAACGCATAGCTGGCACTATTCAATCTCGTCCTAAGCCCACGTTATCCACCCTGCAGCAGCAAGTCGGTAAAATGAGAACAAGTGTCCAAAAAGCAACCATTTGTCAAAAAGCACACAATTTTTTTTTCACATATCACCTTTCTTCATCGACTGTGAAAGTTAACGGCACAACTTTTTAGTTACAAAATCATAAGTTGCTTTAAAGCTTACTTCTCTGTCTTTAGCTATAAAATGGGATTTCGAGGCGCCATCGTGGAAATCTTACCAGCTCAGTATTGTACCGATATGTCGCTTGCGCGAGAAAGGATGGGCCGAGTCCGCGATCTGAGGATTACCTAGTATGGGCGCTCGAGGTATGTTACCGCTAAACGTGCGCTTGTGCGTGTTTTGTTTCTGACAGGCCAGATTAGAACGCCGCCTCACGAATAAGGTTGATGTGCCATGTTTTGTTTGTGGCTTCGGTTTTTTTATAAAAGATCTTTAAAAGATAGCTTCCAATTTTGTGGTTTTTGTATTTTATTACACTGTACTTTAACATAATTTCGGTATTGAGACAAACTGTGTTCCATTGCAATTGTTGGCCCGTGCGAGAATTAAATTAATGTAAATAACTAGATCTCTCATTGCTTTACCGTTTTATCTTATTTTATGTTATTGTGTGATGCAGACCTGTAAAATAAATAAATAAATAAACAAACAAACAAACAAATAAATAATAAATAGATAAATGTTTGAATAAAGGAGGGCCAACGCTCACCTGCTTTAATAGTCAAAAGTGAAGCGAAAACGAGCCGGCGAAAATTCATTTTCTTTGTTTTCTTTTCCCATTCCTATATCGGAGCACATTACTCGTGCCACGTATACACTAACGTTGTTTAAGTTTATAAAGAAAAAAAAAATTGCGAGCTCAGAGGAGGGTGATTATTACTCACACAGCATCTTGGGTAAAAATGCAAATTCATTTTCATTTGTCTCCGACCTTCGTTGAGCGCACATCTCTAGCGAAGAAAAAAGAAAAAAGAAAGCGTTTTTCACCCTTATTTGATTTCCGGAATCT
This sequence comes from Umimayanthus chanpuru, assembly GCA_025448255.1. Taxonomy (NCBI): domain Eukaryota; kingdom Metazoa; phylum Cnidaria; class Anthozoa; order Zoantharia; family Parazoanthidae; genus Umimayanthus; species Umimayanthus chanpuru. The sequence goes on from JAOEJI010438515.1 coordinate 1,225, forward strand.
CGGGAATCAGGGCCCGGTTGTACGAAGAGTGGATAACTTTATCCAGCTGATAAATCCCTATTGGCGCGTTCATAATTTTGACTGGAGAACGAGCAAATTTTATCCACTGAATAGGGATTTATCTGCTGGTTAAAGTTATGCACTCTTCGTACAACCGGGCCCAAGTGAATTAAACTGTTAACAATTCAAGTCTTAATTTAACAGCAAAATGTGGACATTGTCAAAGAGTGAAGTGACGATAGTTGAGCCGAAGACGCTAAACTCTAAAATCAAAGGACCCTTTGGGTAAATTCGGAATGCAAGAGCGAATACGTCTAAAGCCCAAATCAAAGAACCGCTTTTTAATAGGTCAAGGGGTAGCTTGTTCAAAGATTTCGAGTGTTGGCCGATATGTATGTATTATGCCAGTAAACGAGGGCCGAATACATGCAAGAAACAAATGTTTTCTTTACCAAAATTCACACTGAAACTGATGAAAAAACTCCTCCAACGCAAAATGCAATATGGCGACATCAGTTCAGTGATACTACTAGTTATTTTGAGCCACTTTGCCTACCCGCCAAAATGGCGGCCGAAACCGTGATAAGGCCTATTCTGGTTTCGTTGGACTGTTAACAGTCTTGGTAAATACAGTCGCAAAAAATTAAGAAGGAAATATGCTTACTTTAAACTGACAGGGTACACTTGATCGAGAGAAGATCAGTAAATCGCACGAGGAGAAGTTTTCCCTGCTATTCAGTGATTCACTGCCACTTCTTTTGGATGTCCGGAGAAACATTTTGACTGTAAGAACGGTAACCATGGGACTGTCAAACCCAAAATATAGTTTACATCGAAGCAATGAAATCGAAATTTGTGATTTCAATGTCAAATACTTGGCATCCGAGAGCTCTTTCCTCGAGCGCGTCCACAACCAACAGACTGCTTCACACGAAAGTGAGGCTTGAAAACGCAAAGGGTTCTGGGAAGATGGTAATATCCTCCTTTAGGGAAACCAAATCTTTGAAATCTGTACGAAGCAACAATTTCATGGCTCTTCTCTATCGATTCTCGACGTCAGGTTTTGGGATTTAAGTAAATGATATTTTTAAGGAACCATTTTTACACAATTGCAGACACTACTTTCGAAATACCTAAGTCACAAACTTAAAAGTACGGATCTGCTATTTAGTAGTCAACTAAAAAAACAATTGCAATGACTGCAGATGGATATCAATATCTAAATTATAGCTTGTTTAACTGAGGCTAGAAGTGGCCGTTTGAAGAGGCAATATTATAATTTTTCAATTATTTATGTACGTACATGTTCATTTCGTAAGTGGTGTTTTGTGGTCCTTCCATGTTTTAGCAAAGCTTTCAAGGGAGCTCATATAGTTAGCATAACGCTTTTCTATTTCTCCGACATTTTGTATAATTCTGGCATAATTTTTACATTTGGATAGAGCACTTTTAATTTTGCAAGTAAATATGAAATGTTTGCCAATGAGAAGTGTTTGATGTAGCAATAAATTTGAAGTGTTATGAACTCAGTACTGAAGATGTTAACTGAGTCAAGTTAAAAGCTGTTTTAAGGGAAGATGTTGTTTTATCCATATTCTAATGGTACTTCAAAATTCTTTCGTAAATTTGCATTCTCCAAAGGAGGTGCATTACGGTTTCGCGTTCATCCTCACAGAGAGAGTATCTGTCTGTGGTTTGTAGCCCTATTTTGTATTTTAAAAAGGAAGCTATTTGTAGCAACTTGTCTGTGGTGAAGTTTAAACTGAAAAATCTGTACCTTAGTTTCTCTAGTACATAAAACGATAGTATGTAAGAATTTTTTCAATCTATCAGTTCAATTGTACACTTGCGGGGAAATGACTGAATCTTCTGTTGTCGTGTTGACAACTGCTACACCCAGAGCTAATTTTTTTAATTCGGAATACATGAAATCAATGCATTCTGAATTATTGCGGGGGCTCGATTTCACTCCACTGTAACTTTGGGCATGTGATATTCGATTGGATGCGTGGACACGTGAATTGGACTGGGAACTAGTAAGAGAGTTTTTATGGAAATTCGGCGTCAAATATCTTTAATAACACTTTAGTTTCAAAAACGTTATGAACTGAAAACTTTAATGTTACGAGATAGGAACTGTATGCCAAAATTTTAGGCATGTAGCCGCATACCAAAGGGTCTAGTCACAATTTTAATTTTTCCATGCATTTCTCTGTTGTCAGTTGTGTTCACCAGCGGAATGAAAATCAAAACAAATGTATGGAAAAATTCAAATTGTAACTAGACGCTTTCGTATGCGGCTACATGCCTCAAACTTTGGCATTCAGTTCCTCTCTCGAAACATTAAAGTTTTCAGTTCATAACACTTTTGAAACTAGAGTGTTATTAAAGATATTTGACGCCGAATTTCCATACAAACTCTCAGATTTTGAGCCACTTTGCCTACCCACAAAGATGGCGGCCGAAACCGTGATAAGGCCTATTGACACTCTGCTTTGCACATGTTTACAGCTGAAAGACGGCGCGTATCAGTATTTTCCATTGACGAGAAAGACAAGAACGCGAGAATTATTGATTTAACATAAAAATTTGGAATTTTACTGCTGCCCCTGCTGTTGTGTTTCTCCAAGAACATACAAAGTTCCTGATCCATTTAATTCAATATCGCTGTTGGATTTAAAGACGGTTGTTTGCAACTGAGTTCCGTTTTGTGGGTCGATCGTTGTCAACGCTCCGCAAGAACAGCTATTGCTCAGTGATCCGAATTTGAAAACCTAAGCCATACCGTACAAGCTTCCGTCCCGGATGAAGAGAAAGAAAATTTCTACCATTTCCTGCGATCAAACACGAACCGCATTACCCAAAACATTTTTCTTGCTCCTGATGACACGTGGAAGTCCTTATACAAGCTATCCCACAACGCAGATCTTATTGTCCTGCAAGGAAACAAAGACTGACGTCTGTTGTCATTATGTCTAAACAGCAATACATTCACAAGTTAGAGTCTATGATCGAGGATGGGATTTCCGACGGAAAGTACCAACCAACGAGTGACAATACACTGCAAGATCTAAACTCTTTTCAAGACTTCTTGTATAGTAATATAAGACCTTTGAAATCTGAACTCCTGCCGTACGACAAAATTCGTCCAACCTCAAGCCAACCTGGCTACTTGCACGCAACGGCCAAGACGCACAAGTTTTCGAACCACAAGGACATCACCGCTGATAACATCAAACTGCGCCCTATCGTTAGCGCATGTGGGACCTTCTACTACGAAACGGCCAAAAGTCTCGCCTGCTATCTATCGCTTCTCGCAACTAACGAGCACACTATCAGCAACACTCTGGATTTTGCCCACTTGTTGAAAGACAAAACTCTCGAGCAAGACGAGATCATGGTCTCCTACGACGTTAACTCACTTTTCACTGAGATCCCTTTGGATGAAACTATTGACTATGTCATCGATCAAATATACACAGAAGAAAAACTAGCCCCACTAATGAGCAAGACCATCTTTAAACGTCTACTGGAAAGGGTGACGAAAGGCTCCGTATTTAGTTTCAACAACAAGCTGTACAAACAGACCGACGGATGTGGAATGGGCAATCCACTATCGCCAGTGTTAGCCAACATTTTCATGTGCAAGTGAGAAGAGCACATCATCTCCAAACACAGCCCAGCCTTTTACCATCGGTACGTCGACGACTGTTTGTCAAAGCGGAAGAAGGATTCTCCTGACCATCTCGTACAGTCTTTCAATGCCTATTACCCCAACATCACTTTCACCATAGAAGAAAACCCCACTCACTTTAGCCTGCGTAGCGGCTGTTTTTTTGGGGGAAAGAGCAAGCAGAGATCGAGTAACGATCGAACTGGCCGCCATATTGGACGCGCGAGCGAAAGGAAAACTGGGGGAGAAAAAAAAACAGCCGCTACGCAGGCTACACTCACTTCCTCGACACATCGTTCCAGTTCAATGACCACTCATTTTCCACTTCTACTTACGTCAAGCCCGTGGAAGCGTAATACGCTTTGGGGTGCCCTACACCGAGCTAAACGCCTAACAAAAAATTGGGAACAAGACCTGCAGTTTGTTAAGAAGGAGTTCCAACATGCTGGTTATCCATTCAATTTTATTCAGAAAATTATCCACGAATTTGAAAATCCCAAGGAGCCGGATATGATCATCCCCGTAAACTGGCTCGACGACCGCCGCACAGTCACATTTCGTGTTCCATATTGTAAAGCCAACGAACAATAGAGCTACGCGTTCATCAAAAAACTTGAACGTTTCACTCGGGGACATTACAAGTTTGCAATCATTTGACCTGGGCAAACAAAGAAACTAACATCTATGTTCCACCTGAAAGACAACAATATCCACCCTAGTCATGTTGCTTACCACGGCACGTGCGCTGATTGTTCAACTTCATATATTGGCGAATCTTGCAGAAATTTCGAAACCAGAAAACAACAACATGAGGACGCCACTAAACAATCAGAGCCAGCACGTCACCTCCGACAGAATCCACATCACCATTTTAATTGGAGAGTCATCACAATTGCCCACCCAATGGGAATTAGAAGAATTTTGGAATCGTTGTTCATTGCCAAATTCCAACCGTGCCTGAACAAACAAGTTCACGCCTACAACCTAAACCTATTCCTAAAGGGGATCACATAACATATAAACACAATCAAACTTCCAAACAGTGCAAGACCTGATGATGATCAGAAGATCGAAAACGTTTGTCGTCGTTTTATACAACAAAATTTTTTATTTTAAGTACAACTTATCAATTTTTGCTTGGCGTGATGATACAGACTGATAACTGATAACTGCATTACCATTTTTCACACATAATTAGAGAATATGATTTCTTGTTCACTGACAGTTGAAAGACAGAAATGATTCAGACTTAATATAACTCAACCTTGATGCAAATGTAAAGTGAAAGTATTAGAATTGCATGTGAGAGAAAGTAGCTGACACTAAAAGAAGGGACATGTTTTTATTAAAAACAGCCAACTTTAGTGCAGGGGAGTCTGCAAACCTAAGGACAAAATTTTGGCCTAAGCTCTTAGTTACAAATATGGTTGAGTCCCCTCTCTAATCCAGTCGAAGTCTGTGTAGTCGCAGAGGGACTTTGTCTCAACATCTGGCCAAACATCAAATGATAGGAACTCTTTTTTCCATATCTCATTGAAGGTCCAGATATAAAGAAATCAGGCAGTCATCTTTTTGAATTTTCTAAATCAAGACAAAGAAAATTTATTGAAGTATTTGAAATGTATATTCTTCATATGTGATATGATTGCTGTCTTTATAAACAGTACTGAGGTTTTGTTTGAAACCATTTTTCACCTTTAAAAAAACTTTTTGGTGATATGGGCAAAGAACGGTTATAGATTCGCCAACTTAGGACTGAAAATAAAACCATATCTGGAGCAAATTTATTATACACAATAATATTAATAAAACTTTAATAACCAATACTTTGAAGAATAATTTCAAAATTACCTGGAATGATAGAGTTAAAAAGACAGTAACTAAAATCACACAAAATAAATTGAGAAAGAAAATTGTGGAACATAATTTATTTTTGAGTTTCCTTCCTCCAGATCAAGCCCATTTCAAATGCTTTAGCTTGAGAGGGGTTTACCCAGTAATGATGTGTCGTCGTTTACTTAAGTTTCAGCTAATTCGGGTTCGTTTTCCTAAATAGAAAAATACTAATCAAACGCATAAAGATGCTAAAATATTGTAGAAATACAAAAGGTCTATGATAAAATGGCGGGAACTCGGCGGCTGAGAATATTATTTAAAGAAATACATGTAGAACTACATGTAGAAGCAAATATTACTGCATTTCAACAATAAAAGTAAACTGTATAAAAAAATACTTAAAATCCTGTTATTTTCAAATACTAAACTGACTGCAAATAACAAAATCCAAATACATGGAGCAAAATCGAGATTTTTAGCGAGAAAGCCGGAGTAGAAACTCGAGACAATCCACATGCGAAGTATGTCAAACGGTCAGAAAATCGTTCTCAATTTGACACAACTTCGAAAGCCCGTAATTTAAAAACCTGGTGTACTTAGGAGTCCTTTGCTTCATCGAAGAAGATGGTTTATTCAGCTGCTGTTTTGCAGTATTGTTTTCCTGAGTACTCCATGAATAGTGACATCACAAGGTGTCTTGGTGAAGTGTCTTTTGTTCAATTTGCAAATGGCCACTCGAGTGCGTTTTGAATAAAAGACTACAATGGGTTAAAAAGTGAAGAAAACAACACAAAAGCATGTGCAAGACAAAATCCAAGGATCACAAAACAGAAATCTACAGTGTACTTGCCATCAAGTGCGAAATTACGATGAGAAAAAGCAACCCAAAAACTCCTCTCAAAATGCCATTATTGACATCGTCACCTCCACCGCCATCAAGTTACGAGTTCGAAGCCCGCAAAGAGTTCTGAGAAGATTGTAATATCCTCCTTTGGCTTCCCTCAAAGATTTGGGGGTGCTCCTGTTATCCAGTCAGTATCATGAAATAATGAGTTTGTAGGGGTCAATATGCTCTGAAAGTGCAGAAGCTATGAATCTCAAGTGGGTTTGCTTATTTCGCATGTATAACCTACATAAAAAGCTGCCGAACACTTTCTAAATTTTAAAAAAACAGGAAACTGCTCTATATTCTAGGTGTTTGTTAGTTTTATTGCACTTTGCCGACGGCTCGCAAAACTGACTAAAAGTCACTTTAATTCACTTCATCCAGAGAAAACACGTTTTTAAAGAGTTTTATTACTATTTAATACTAGTAATACCTCCAAATAGCGCTAGCGAGTATATCGTTCACAAAGTCACGAAGCAGAGCTCTAAAATCTATAGCAAAATCTACACAAGCTCAAAAACAGCTGATGACACTGAAAGGACCGAATGAGGCGGAAATGTTAAGTTTGAGGTATATTTAAAAAATATCAACTAAAAGGTTCAGTTTTCATTCGAAGGCTGATTGCTATCAATACATGCACATTAGCCAGGCTTTGTAATCAGATGGAACTAAAAAGAGTCACTAAAAGTTAAACAAAGACTGTTTACGGCTGCATATATTTTGGCGCAATTTCACAACAGATGGCTCTAGGGGTTCAACATAATTTTCCCAAGAAAACACAAATGTTGGTCATGTTTCTAAACAAAACTGACTTTGTATTTAAAATTTTACTGTATTGTCTCGTTTTGTATTTTCAATAACTTGATCATTTTGGTTGATGCTTAGTTATCTCAATTTTTGGCAAATCCTGCTCAAAATAATCTTATATTTATTCATACTACTAATAAAATATTCAGAACTTGACTTTCACGCTTGTGAACCTAAATTTAAGTCTGAAATTACTCTTAAGTTGTACTTAAAATTGTGGCAAATTTAAACCTCTGCATTGTTTTCTAAAAATTGGTTCTGATATTAAGAGTGTGTACTGATTCCAGTTTGGTATTGAACAAACTACTGCAGAACGAAAAGCCTTGTTAATACACGAACTTTTAGAATCGCATAAAATGTCTCTGAGAGCAAGGCATTTACCCCGATTAATATTTCCAAATCTTCTTTGTTCGAGATCTTCTTTATGCCGGAAGGATACTAGAATCTTTCCTTAGGGCATCTTTCCCAATCAATTTTATTGCATAATTACGTGGGTTTGCCTCGATTAATTTTACATGTCTGGTTCCAGCCGCGCTGGACCCTCAAAACATTTTTACAGCATTCTGTTGGCAGTCCTTCTATCTTCTAATGGCTTATTTTAAAATATGTGATTTTTCTACAATTAAATGAAGAGTAACTGAGCATGCCGTTAATGCCTCCGTTGGAGTGCATACTAGAAACTTCCTCTATTATATGATGAAATAAGAATTTGAAATACAAGTTTACATATATGCTGCAAACTACAAACTTTTAAGTTTGAGATATGTCAAATTCAGCGGACAAATTAACAACTGGAAATAAACGAGCTTCAGCCTTTAATTTTTAACATCAACAAACTAAACGACAATAAATTTTGTAAATTAGCTTTCCCTGGACGTCTGTAAATTTAACTGTTACTGTTTACCTCCTAAAGGTGACCAGTTTTTTCTTCGAGTTAGAAATTCACCAAGGTAGTGTTCTGTCTTTCCCTGAAGACTTAACGTCTTAAATGGCCATCGAGTTGTGTTAGAATCCTGTGTATTGGTTTTTAATATCTCTCGCCCTCATCAGTTTACATCAAGTTAATGAATGCAGCTTACAGTTAAACCATATCGTCCAGAACGCTTGTAACGACAAGAAATTGTCTGTATTTCCTGAGGGTAGTTTTTGGTCCAATGTAGATGGATCTCTCAAGCTCTTCACAAATCGCGAACCTTCGGGCAAAACCAGATGTTTTGTGGTTGAATGACTTGGCGGGTATCTGAAAACATGAAATTTCAGAAACGTTCCCCAACTCAGCGAAGGCATGGTTTTCGAATGTGGCATCTGCACTATCGAAGAAATCCCTAGTATCATCCAACAATTTTTCGTACTTTGCACACGGTGAGAAGAGGCCCAATTTTCTAACGGCAGACGCTTTGCTGTGCAGCAGTCCGGGCTTGCACTTTATGGTAAGACCCGTTTTTTGCAGCAAACTACCTGAAGCCATGCCTATTGCGATATACTGTTGCAGCAAGAAAGACGATCCACGTTTTAAGTCGGTTTGTATTCTCTTGATTGATCACATCGTTTGAAGACATGATTGACGTCACTGGCACAAGAACCAATTACCGTCGAACAACTAGTCACTCATAAAACAGTACTTAGGAGCTCCATAGTTTTGAATTTCAGATCGGGGAAAAATATAGAAATTTACATTTTAACCAAAGCTTGTGCGTAGAACTTTAAGTGTAGACTAAGAAGCACTTGTAAAATGTAGTGACATGATATGCTATGTTATGGTAAGTAACTACAATTAGGTTTCTGTTCCACTGGTTGTTTTCTTTTAATTTTAACGAAAGCAGCTGCCAAGGTGAATGTAATTTCATATTCTCAAATTGACTCACAATTGACTTTGACTATAAGCTTTAGTTTTTTAGCGGCCAGCATGTCTAATGTCAATTGTGTAGACTGCTAGCGATGTCTTATTGAAATTCACACCTGAATGCACCATGATTTATTGTTCCACTCAGCTTTTTCAATTTTAGCAAAAACAGCTGCCAAGGTGTACTTTCACGTCTTCAATTTGGTTGACATTTGATTTTGCCGGATTAACAGTTGCCAGCATGTCTGATGACTGTCAGTGATGTCATATTGAAATGCACACCTGATCGCTCCTTGAATTATCAGTTCATGTTGCGAAAAAAGGAAAACTTAAGAAATATATAATAAATATCTTGCAAAACTTTGTGCGTGTTTTTACTTTGTTTTCCTACATTTCTACTGTATTATTCCTTCAATTACTTTTTTTCTTATTTCCTTCTTAACTGCGTTCGTTTTTGCCTCTTCAGCACCTCTGGTATTTTTTTTCTTAAGCGGAATTTTCAGGCTATGATTTATGTGAAATCGGGTTAAAGACTGCCCTTATGTGAATCGGACTGATTTAAAAACAGCAAATTGAGCTCTGATTGGCTATGCAAATGCTTATTTTTACGATTTATAAAGTGATCCGACATATTGTGTACACCCCGTTTTACCAGTTCACAAAGATGAGACCGTTGCAAAAAATAGTTTGACAAAACCCAGCTTTCCTGACGTATTTAGTAAAGATGATTTTATCCGCTTTATCGGAATAACAATTTGATTTCAGTGAAAATAAAAATTTTTAGAACACAGAGAAATTTTGGTACTTCCCCTAAACTTATATATGAAACATGCAAGTATTGAAATAAATACACAGAGTGATTGACATGAATACCTTTGGTACTAATTTTCTTTTAAATAATAATATAGTAAACTTTTGAAATAACAGAGGGCAAAAGCCGTATAAATTGCAGTAGAAACATTCTTTGTAATAGATGGATAGGTATCGATGGAGGGTGACACATAAAAGAGGTTGCACCATAATAAAAGTGTGGCCTTCAGTCAATATAAAAATTACAAATAATTATATCACCACTGCTATAATCTGTTGATCGCGTCAAACGTGAAACTGCAGTTACTAAACTGATATTTTAAATGTTTTAAAGCTTTTCCATCTCCACTTGTAAAATTTTTATCACTGTATACATACATTCCGTGGCCTCTGTTTGATGGCACTAGACCAGACACGTGAGGTCAAGAACACGAAGATGAACGTGGCAAGTTCTTGAAACATCCTGACCATTTTTAAAATCTCCCGGTGTTCTGCAAGTCTATGCTACAGGTACCTCTAAACAATAACCGCGATATATGTATATAATAATATAATTATTTGGTGGTGCAAAGCTATATAAGTTACTGCCGGTCCGATTGCAATGCGATGTTCCACATCTGAAACCACATTTTCGATCTTTTAAAGCAATCGGAGCACTCCTTAAGGTCGAAAATTGAAGCCCGAACTTGGCACTTTTGAATGATTCGCCGGTCTGTTGTACAAACTGTTAGAAATGACCTTTGCAACAGTTCATAGGGAACTTCGAGAGTCATTTCCTTCCAAAATCAATTAAAAAACATTCGTCGTTACTCAGTTAAGAGTAGATGGTATGGACTTTGGTGGTACTGAAAAGTTGAGATTTTTCATGAATATACTCACGTTAAGTTTGGGACTTTAGTTGTTTACGATCATTAGTTTAAAAAAAACGTACAAAGTTCAAAATCTAAATAATCAAGAATTCCAGTAAATTATTTTAAAAAGTTTAATATAGGATTTTTACCTATAAAAGCCTGCGGCGTTCAAGATTAAAATTTTGGATCAGTCAGAAGTTTGTCTAGTTCCTCTTATTCACTTTCGTGCAGCTATAATCACTTATAGAAAACGACAGCGAGTGTTCTAGTTGTTTTAGAATATAAAATGGTTTACTGACATCAGTTTGTAAATGTGTCTGCAGCAAAGTGAATAATTTAATTTTTAACGTTCATTTTCTTTATTCCTCAGTTTCTATAATTTAATAAATCTCGCAGAAATCAAAGAAGATGAAGAAGACAAATAAGACATCTGTAAACAAGGAAAGATTCTCTTGCACTTGAGCCAACAACAATACAAGATGAAAATGCTGTTGTTTTCGCTACTGTCTTTTTTATGATAAATTTTTTATATATTAGCTTTCCTTAATCCTTACTGATTTAATCTCGCAGAAATCCAAGTTGAGGAAAACAAATAAGACACGTGTATATAAACAAGAGAAGACTCACTTGCGCTTGAACCAACAACACAAGATAAAAATACAAATTGATTGGTGCATCTGATCTTTTGCATTTAAAATCCATGAGAAGGAACCAGATAAGATGCATTTCAATTGACAATAGTTTATTAAAATGTAGCTTTGGAACAGCATACGTTTAGCTGAATCGATTGAATTTATCATGTCCACATACAATGTAATCAATGTCAATTTATGTTAAAGTTTGATCAGATATTACTTTTATGTGTTTTTGACATTTAAATTTTCTCTAACGAATATTCAATGAAACAAATATCCAAAAGGGCAGACCACATTTTAATCAAGGCAATGAAGAAACGTTAAAAGTTACTGTTTTATACTTATCAATTTCTTTTCCGTGTTTAATAAGAAGTAAATCAGATGGCTCTGATCTTTAGTTGCTAACCCCATTCACCTTTGATGCTTTATCCCAAAGAAAAAGTAATACTCGCTGACAATAATGTGCCTCTCAAGTCGGTTCAACAACCAGCTGTAACCTACTTTTTCATACATTCTACCGGTTTGGTTTAATCATTAAGGCCTTGTAAATCATATGGACATCTGACAGACCGCTGTGCTACATGACAAACATTCGATGTTATCCAGCAAATAAATCTTTTTCGTTTAATCACAATAGACGGTTATTATATTTCTTAATGGTCCAGGTTTTTTCTTTAAAAGTAGCCCCACATTCAGTTCTTAGAAAACTGACAAAGAAAACTTGAGCAATATACCTTATTACTTTTTCACTTGAATTACAGCTGTCATATTTTTGTACAGATAGATAAATTGTTGATAGATTTTTTGACTACAAAGCAGCAGATGAATATTTTAGAACCGGATAAAGTATTTCTAAAAATTACTCCTTTATGAACTTTCTTTAACGAAAATTATATAATTCTTGTTGCGTTGTCTGATTGTTTTTTTACGTGTTTTTCATGTTGAATAAACTGCATCTTCCAGTTCGAGATGTACGTAGTTGTACGCTCACAAATTTTGCATCGCTTCAAGTGCGGATAATGAGAATTCTTCGCATAAGTGTCAGTTTTGCTTTCATTCTCAAAGATATTTTGAACAATCCCCGCACGTTCCATTTCTTAAGCCTTTCACAAGTCGTAGCTGGACCCCTGTGGCTTGTTGTAAAATTGCACTAACAGAGCACTATCTCCTCTTTGTGCCAAAACTATGTTTATTCGCTCTACAACAGGTGCATCTCCGACAAAACGTGATGAGTGACTAGAAATTCGCGAAATTTTCGCAAACTCATCCCGCCATCATTGTAGATTCGTCGCTCAGTTTCTTCGCAAATGGCATATCGTCGAGGCCTGCTTGAGTTTTCCTGCGGAATCTTCAGTTGTTTCTGCTTTTCCGTTTCACCCGGCACACTGCTCTGAAAAACCACTGTCATCTTCTTCAAAGCCGCAACATCGAGATCGTCGAAATAGCACGGAGAGTTCTGGATAGCCTGATCACACTCTTCCGATAAAAGACTTAAATCGCCTTCGTCGAATGAAGATGTGATCCTTTGGTACTGGTGTCCGCGTTTGAGCTTTCGAGCAACTATACTCAGCATAACGGCTTTCCCGGGAAGACGTTTGTTGTAGTCCATGCTTCTCATTTCGTTGCAAGCGATAGTTTCCACACTGTGTTCAGAACAATCTTCACACTAATTACTCGATGACAAAAGGCAAACGTCTTTTAGAAATTCTTATAAGAAATGTAAATAACAGAGATGAAAAAAAAACCTGACACAACGAATATAAGCGAATGGAAAGTTGATACTAACAAAGGCCTTTTCGCACCTCCGGGCCCAATGTTAAAATGCAAAATAAGCGACGTAATTGTGAATGGGATCTAGTGTTTGCAATTTAAAACAAAATTTTTTGCTAAGCAAATCTTTTCCATGACAAAAGTATAAAAGACAAATCAAGACGTGTTTTATGTCCAGTTAAGATTCTCGCAAACAAAATACATCCAAGATATCAATATCCCTGCTCATTAAAAATATATTTACTATCTTCAATCTACATTTTGGGACTCAATATTTTACTGGTGAACACCTCAAAGCCAAAGCCAAAGCCGTTTAATGAATTGAATTTGTTGGACAACAATATTGATTCGGTACGAATGCACTTTTCAGTTCCAGCTCTGAACGTAAAAGAGCACATTGTGTACGAATACGTTTCGAATCAGTAAACGACCTGATTATTACTTTATTAGGAAAATAATCTGAGAAACGCAATTCATGTAATTTGCAAAAATTTCTATGATCTTTATAAATATTTTAGACAGCGAGTGTTTTGCTCGCCAAATTGTTATCTTAATATTTAACGCGCATGTCATGGTTCTCTTCTAAACAATTGGTTTTAAAAGATGGACAGTCTATTGTTGATAGCGCAGCCATGTACCTCTTGCATGCTCAAGAAGAATAGTGTCTTTAAACTTTTCTTCAGTTCTACCGCAAGGAGAACAATTTTTACTAAAAAATAAGTTGAAATGTTAAAGTGTTAGAAAAATTACAAACAGAGTAATGCTAAATTTAATGATGAAATATTGATATAGAACCTACTAAATGTCCAGCACATCGCGAAAGTAAAACAATCTGTTATTTTACATTTTCCTTACAGCCAGTACCAGAGCAAGTGCAGTAAGAAAATATGGTCAACCGATAAATTTTACTTACTTAATTGCACTTAATTATATACTTAAGAGTCGATAAGGTGGTTGACAAGGCAAATATGGGAAACTTTCATCAACTCTCATGGAAATCTTGAACATGTTCAAAGTTGATGAAAGTACTCGAGAGTCGATGAGAGTGCACAAGTCAGTCTCATTTAACTACACAAATTTCTCCACATTTCACGTTATGTGTTTAAGGTAGAGTAGTTATCTATTGTAACGATTATATGTATATATATATAATATTTTTATTATTATTTATTATTGTTATTGTCATCATTATTACTTATTTGCTTTCTGTGTTTCTCCGACGACTAACTAATTTTCGTGCAACCCTTAAAGCAGCAAATTATTGTTGCTTCAGGAGTACCTAATATATTTAGTCAAAATGGACACTTGGTATCTTTAACTTTGTGGTTGTTTCTTATGGCCATAACCACCAACTGAAGCAATATTCTTAGTAAAAATAATGCATAACTTTGTATTTTTTTTCCAAAGAAGTAGTTAAATAAAAAAATGCAAACAAAATGTTAGCGGTCAAGAATGACAATTTGAATCATCAACTCCGTGCTCGTTTGACAACGGCTTAACTTTACAAAAAATATACTGAACTTGTGACAGTAAAAGCAGTGCAGTTAGTTGAACAAGCTTTTCTACACAAAGCAACCAACGCCTTTTTATTCAAGATGCAGTTACCACTTATTGTTTCAGTTGTTTACCTTTATATTATAGTAGGCAATCGGACTGTTGCCCATGACCTAGCATACTGGTGGCTAACTAATCCAGTACGTGAACGGCAGACAAGGCCACACCCTCCACAGATATATCCTGATGCTGCTGGTGCTGAGGCTGCAACCCTCGCAGCAGCCTTTCTCTCTGCTCTCTTTATGTCGGCTTCGGCTTTCAGCTCCCTCTCCCCTTCTCGGAGTGCCTGAGTGCACGTGGTCTTCCATTTAAGGTATTAGCCCAGTCAAAAGGGGGAAAAAGTGCTCAAAAAACAAATACAATTTACTTGAGTAACATTAAAACGATTCAATTGAAATTTTTCCTGGTAAAAATACTATGAATAAAGTTTCATAAAATATCAATGTTGGTGTAAAAATCGATACTGATTATGTCAAATTACCATAACAGTGCAAGGTTATAAAATACAGCTTATTTCGATTTCCTCAGCTGTATTACTCTTGAAGTAAACTATTGTCTTGAAAAATTCATTTGCCTAATGTGATTCAAAATTACACCGGAGCCCGGATCTAAAGCACTTTTTGTTTGCGAGGAATGGAGCGATATTGTTTCCAACACAAACCATAACTTCATGGACCTGAATTTTTCTTCGAAGTAGCTCGATTAATCCGGGCTCCGACTAAAATTTCCTTGATTATATGTTCTTCATTTGTGGCAAATTTCATTAAGTTTAGTTACATCTAAG